>OY757019.1:144244766-144545310 GCA_963580285.1 Lucinisca nassula | reverse complement strand
CCGATGGGCGGGGCCGAGACCATTACGATAGCACAACGGTGCGACATAGGGTTTTTCACGTCTCAATAATGGCTAATTTCTGATGAAAATTCCTGATATTGTGATGCCCCCGGAATCAAAGTTTTTTATTTATTTTTTTTTTTTTGCGGGGGGTGGGGGGTGCGACATATAGTTTCTGGTCTGTCTGTTCGTCTATTTGTCTGTCGTTTGTCTTTTTGTCTGTCCGCATAATCCTTAACACTGGGTATTACTTTTGAATGGTAACTGATAGGGCTATAATATTTCACATGTGCATTCCTTGTCACAAGACCTTTCAGTGGTATCATACTTTTTGACCCCGTGACCTTGACCTTCACCGTTTGACCTACTTTTTAAACACTTTAACATTGGCCATAACGTTCAATTCGTAAGTGATAGGGCTTTTATATTCCATAATGTTTTGAGTTCTTTCAAAAAGTGTTTAATATATTTTTTCCAATTAAATTCTGTGAAAAGATTGATATTTCGAATCGTACAGCAACGAAAGTATGGACTGTAAATATTTTTTTCTAGAGAGAATAGCAAGCTTTTGCAAGCGAGGACTCATCAGGAACCATCAAATAGTTTCTGAAATCCCACAATGGGACCAATGTGCCCAAGTCTCTGTCAAAATCATAAAACCCAGACACACTCAACATATCGCGACTACCCACTGCATTTAACAGATAACTTCATTAATTTGTACCCGGTCCTTTCCATTTGGCATTTTCATTGACGTTTCTTGTATCAATTAGATCAGTCAAAATATAATTAAACCAACATGACCTACAATAAAACCAGTTTAGTCATCCAAGACCAAGATTCGCTTGAGACAACTTGTGAATTCAGCAAGTCTGCATCACGAAAACGCGCCTATATAGTTTTTTACCCCCTTGAATCCCACTATATGGTAAAACATGGGTTTACAGGGGTAAACCTTATTTCTCTAATTTCTGTTCTTAAATATAGATTCTGGGTACTCGTTAGAACCGCCTCGATGAGGCGGTTCTAACGAGTACCCAAAATCTATATTTTGAGCAGAAATAAGAAAAATATTTCAATTTTTTTATCTAAAAACATTCGAATTTTCGGTGGTCAAGTGTTTGTATAGGCGTGTTTTCTTAATGAACCAGAAGCTTTGTTGGTTGCTTTTTGTACAGCTAATAGGCTGAGTGCTCACAAATGCAGCAAAGGCTTTTTTCAGTGATCACGGATGGGATGACCGTGCCAAGGAGGTGCTTCTGTTGCGATTTATTATGTTTTTGCATTTTTTGTAATGTTTAGAAGCAGTTTGGTCTATTTATGGGAATGAAACTGTCCCTTTGGCTTTCTACTTGCAATTGTTCATTACGAACTATGGCATTGCATTACGATAACACACCCGTACGACATAAAACATAAAGCTTTTTTCTCCAAAATGGCCACTTTTCTGATGAAAATCCGTTTTATTTTTCCGAGTTATACATAAAACATAGGTTGCGGTTGCTCGTTGTAACCGCCTCATTGAGGCGGTTCTAACGAGTACCCATAACCTATGTCTTGGAGCATAATAAAAATACAATACCCCTGAGAACCCCAGTTTCGCCATATAAAGTGGGGTTTAGGGGCGGGGGTGCTCATTTAAGGGACTTGTTCACGGCGTTGCATTGTACTGCTTCCGTATTTTCTGTTGGTGACTTGGACGGAAGCTTTAAACAAATTGTATCGATCCCTAAACCCCCCACCGCGTAGAGCTTGAACTAACCGTAAAAGAGTAATGGAGTAATGGGTAAACTACTTAGAAGGCCTAATCCAGCCTAGAAAAAAATGGTGCAAATCGGATCGTCCTTGCATTTATTCACTGCTGTTCGCTCTAACCGTAAATGAGTTAATGGTAAACTAATCCGCTGAACAATCTGATCTTGAGTGAGTGAGTGAGTGAGTTTTAGTTTACGTCCCACCAACAGCTAAGGTCATACGGAGACGGGACCTCGGTTTAAAGACTCATCCGAAAGTCTAATCTGATCTTGAGTAGAAACACTATAAATACTACACATCACGAAACACGCCTATATAATTTTGATCCCCTTGACCCCCACTTTTATATAGTAAAACTGGAATTTTACAGGGGTAATCTTTATTTTTTAAAATTTCTGCTCTATATTATAGATTGTAAGTACTCGGTGAGGTGGTTCTAACGAGTACCCACAATCTATATTTTGAGCAGGATTAAGAAAAATAACACAATTTTTCATCTTAAAATTTTCGTTTTTTTCGGCGGTAAAGTTTACAATGTAATTGTATAGGCGTGCGATAAGAATGATCCCACGTCCCTGCACCAAAATATGGTTCTGAGTTGAAAGTAAATACGTACTACATCACATCTCGCTCTACCCAAAACTCTTACGGCTTCATCACGTGAACAAGTCAGTGAAATTAACACCCCCTTACACCCCACTTTGTATAGAGAAAACTGGGGTTTAGGGGGTAAACACTGTTTTTCTTATTTTTACTCCAAGACATAGGTTTTGGGTACTCGTTAGAACCGCCTCAATGAGGCGGTTCTAACGAGCGCCCACAGCCTATGTTTTGAGAATTTATAAGAAAAATATCACGGATTTTCATCTGAAAAGAAGCCACTTTTGAGATGTGAAAAATGCACTATATCGCATGGGTGAGTTATTATAATGATATAATATATTGATAGGCAAATGAACCATCTGGTCCAGAGAAGAAACGTTATACTTACTATATCGCATGTCTCTCTGCCCAAAACATTTTTGGCTTTACAGGCAAATGAACCATCGGGTCCGGAGTAGAAGGCTGTATTCTGTTGAAAATAAAGATTGCATCATACATGTAGATGGAGAAATCTCTGCCTCCGCTACTTATCACGAAAACACTCCTATGTAATTGTGAACCCTTTGAACACCATATTTAGGTTTACCGGGTAAACCTTATTTTACTTATTTCTGTTCAAAAATATATGGGCCCCGTCAAGCGATTTTGGTTTTTTGTTTGTTTTGTTTGATTTGAGGTTTAACGTCCCCGTCAACACTGTAAAGGTCATTTTGGAGACGTTGCTTCCAATTTTGTGGGACTTTTACCCGACATTGAGATGAAATGACATCTCAAGCCCTGTCGCCCAATGAAACCAATAGGGTTTATTAGCATGGACGGTCCGCCTCGCACCGCGGTTCCTGGACAGGCTCAGATCCTCTAAGTGGCGAGCAGCGAAGGTTCTGGCGAGCCTGCGCATCCGCGCAGTCTCGCCAGAACCTTCGCTGCTCGCTCATACAAGCGGTGAATCAAGAGGAACCTTCAGACAGAAACCCATACCCCTGGTCCCTCTGAATGGCTGGGCATGCGGAGTTAACATTTGTCATGACGGAATGTTCGAAGACACAAATTCGCTTGGCGGGAACTTTGTGCAGAAATAAGAAAAATATCACAATTTTTCCTCTGAAAAATGTCGAATTTTCGGCTATAAAGTTTACAGTGTATTTGTATAGGCGTGTTTTCGTAATCTAATACCAGATTCGTGTCGATAGCAATCCTCGTAAAAACAAAAGTCTATACATTCTGAAAGTCATGCAACGATATTTTACACATGAGTATTTCTTTTAGATCAGTAACTGTTGTGAATGATATCTATGATAATACGTTGCATGCATCCAACATATGAGCCCCGCCAAGCGAATTTGTTGGTTCGAGCATTCCGTCATGACAGAGGGTCCAGGGATATGGCTTTTTGTCTGAAGGTTCCTCTTGATTCACTGCTCGCATAGGCGATAAGTACCAAAATCCCTTGACGGGGCCCAATTATAAATTCATGTTGTTATGACTATTCTTATGCACTTGCAAATGTAATATGCGGTTTCATTGGCTAACGTCAACAATTTTCGACGGTATATCCTGCAAGATATAGTCGGAAATCGACGTCATTATGAAGCATCACTTTTCATTGGCTGGTCTGCGATTTTACGCTGCTCATGAAGGTTACCGCTTTAAAGATATAGTACACTTTTTAACAAGCTCTGTGGCTGATTTTTTTTCTTTTTTTTTGGGGGGGGGGGGGGGTTGGAGGTGTATATGTGTGTTCACGGAGATACGGAGATTTTGCACTGATGAGCTAGGAGGCCTTCATGCGTACTGAACAAATTATTTGTCTAAATCGCGACGGAAATAGGGGGGGGGGGGGAGGGTAATGGCCACGTAAAATCGATTTAAGCCCCCAGTGGAATTCGATTCACGGACCGTTCCAAGGCGGTTCTTCTGTTGTAGTTTATTTTTGATACGGCTTGTCTTTCAGTTTGTGTATCGTTTATATTGTTTTGCTTTGTATAGTTAATTTGCGATTATTGAGAAAGTAACTGTCCTCTTTGCTTACCGCTAGTGATGTTTCCATTAGGGTCTAGTTGTTTCATGTTTGTGTTCTTTTCCATTGCTGTCTCTGATGGGAGCTGTGGGTTAATTGTATCGATTCCTGATCATTGCCTTCACTTCTATTTTGATTTAAGCCCCCAGTTAAATACGTTTCACTGACCGTTACGAGGCGGTTTTTTTCTTCGGGGTTTATTTTTGTTATAGTTCATCTTTGAAGGTGTGCATAGTTTATCAATGACCTTTGAGAATTCAACGTTCAAGCGGTGCAAGACAATTCCCTGTTTTAGGGGAAGCAGGTTTCGGATTTCTTTTTTCACAGGATTGTAAACTTATAAATAAGTTTTTTTTATAATACCACAATGTTGAAGTCGTGGCCAAATGGTTAGTATGATGCAGTAAGCATCTCAGTCAAACTATATATCCCAATGTAGAGCCTAAACTGAAGGCGACTTAAATAAAAAAAGGACTACTCCAAAATTAAAAGTGCAGTCACGTCTCACTGCGGCTTGAAAGACTATACCGCTTATATATTTTGTTCTGGGCAACCAATTGCCAATTTTGTGGGAAAGTAACTGTCCTTTTGGCTTTCAGCTAGTGATGTTCCCATTAGGTCTACTTATTTTCAGAAGCACGAACATGAAATAAGTAGACCTAATGGGAACTTAGACCTTATGGGAAATAAGTAGACCTAATGGGAACTGAGACCTAATGGGAACTGTGGGTTAACTGTATCGATTCCTGATCATTTCCTTCACTTCTTCTTCGGCACATAGCTGAGAGTCAACAGAGCTCGGATGTGCATAGTTGCATGAAGACTCAACCACTTCCATACAAGCTGTCTGTTGCATTGATGAGTTAGGAGGCCTTCATGCGGACTGAAAAAAAATATTTGTCTAAATCAAGACGGAAGTAAGGGCGAGGATTGTGGCCACGTAAAATCGATTTAAGCCCCCCAGTGGAATTCATTTCCGCTGACAGTTCCAAGGCGGTTTTTCTGTCGCGGTTTATTTTTGTTATGGTTTGTCTTTTGGTGTTTGTGTCGCTTATATTATTTTATTTTGGATAGCCTATTGGCCATTTTGTGGGGAGGTAACTGTCCTTTTGGCTTTCCGCTATTGATGTTTCTTTTAGGTTCGCTTGTATTATGTCTGTGTTTCTTTCTCTTTGGCGTCTCTGGTTGGAGCTGTGGATTAATTGTATCGAATCCTGATCATTGCCTTCACTTCTGTTTAGAAAACTTTTAAAGATTAAGTGGCAAGACAGGATTCCAAACACGGAAGTCCTTGAAAGAACTGGACTGCAGTGGGTGCATACTTTTCTGAAAATGGCAGAGTTAACAAGTACAGGCCAAGTTACAGGGATTCCTGAGAACGCTTGCCGAAGAATATTCTGTATGAATATCTAGAAATGGGCAAACGCTCCCAGGGTGGTCAGATGAAACAATGTGGCGAGGCCTTATCAGGAGGATTGTTTGTAAATATTAGACAAAACGAATTCAGGGAAGCCGAGCAAAAACGTGCAGAGCGTAAGGCTAGAGCTTAGGCAACACCAACGAAGCAGTCTTCCTGTAACCTCTATCAGACAGTTAAGACCTAGAACTGGTCTCATCAGCCATCGTAGAACATATAAACGGTAGCATTTCTGTGAATGTTCAGACCAACAGACATGGACTCCAGAAGAGTGTAATCGGGTATAAATGCCGAGGAGGGTATGTCGGAGATTTTGGAAGTCTTCGTATGGCTGTCCATTGGCAAACATATCAGAAATAATTCTGGAAATGGCCACATTGTACGGATCAACAAGATCATGATGCCTCCCATAGAACTTATTTAATGTTAATACCAGTTTGGTTTTGATGCCCCTGGCATAATAACCTGGTAGTGAGTATAACGGATTAAATGTGAAACGTAAATTCAGACGGGACATTACTGCTCAGGAAGGGAAAGTTAACAATGGGGAAATTGAAGTCATCTCGTTTATCGTACACCCTAGTAGTAAGCGTCCCGGTGTCAATATAGAGATAACAATCCAAGTATGAGGAGGTTGCAGCCTCTGCTGTTTCCTTTATTTCAAGTTCGCGTGGATAGATGAATTCCAAGTACTCAGCGAATTTAGCATTTTTTCAGAGACAATAAATGATCTATATATTTGTAAGTGAAATTAAATTGTTGTGCAAGGCGTTTCTTGCCTGCTTTGAGGAGACCGTGTACAAACTCCGCCCTCATACGAGTACAAGAACAAGTCGGCAAGCAACGGTGCGCAATTAGTGCCCATTCGTATGCCAATTGTCTGCTGAAATATTCGGTCACTGAACTCAACAAAAATATTTTCAATTAGATATTCCAGCATCTTTATGACATCTGCATTAGTGTCCTTTTGTGGTGCATCAGAGGGATCTCGAACGAAATATGTGTCGTTAGCCAAAGCCAACATACTCGTAGGAACGGTTACCATTCTTGAGGAAGAAACATTTAGTTTAGATTTCAATTTATCATGAGGAATAGTTGTGTAGAGTGTTGAGAAATCGAAAGATTAATGCTGTTAACTGAGAGAAAAGACTGGACTGAAGATGTTCCGGAAGTTTTTTTTTTAGTTTTTCAAGATCCACATATGATTTACACCATTCCTGGCATATGCAGTGTCACAATATTTCTGAAGACCATCTTTAACTGCAGTAAGGATTCGTGTTAGGATCTGTGAAAGAGGCTTGGTTTAGCACTTAGCTGAACTCGCGACATATCTCTGCTTGTACGGATTCTTGTGAAGCTTAGGAATCCAGTACAGTTCCATAGCTTCCTTTGGGAGGGAAATTCCAAACGAAAACATCACCGAATAGTGGTTTCGCAGAATTTCGCAGTATTTCAACTTTGGACAAAAAAAGAAAGATAATATGTTGGGTTGCTTGTCATAGTGCTCAAACCATGTTTTCTTTTAAGTAGTTTATGTTGTGTGTTTTGCCATTTCGAAAACACGCCTATACTAATACATTGTAAATTTTACCTGGGAAAAACGAAAATTTTCAGATGACAAATTGTGATGTTTTTCTTATTTCTGCTCAAAATATAGATTGTGTGTAATCGTTAGACCCTCCTCATCGAGGCGGTTCTAACGAGTACCCACAATCTATATTTTAGAGCAGAAATAAGAAAAATAAGGTTTATATCTCTAAACCCCATTTTTGTTGTATAAAGGTGGGGTTCCAGGGGGTCAAAATTATATAGGTGTGTTTTCGTGATGCAAACAAACACAATATTGTTAGATGCCTTGTCATCTGGAACAACGACAAACTCTTGATGGATTTCAGCTAACTCAACAGCAACATCTGGCTCATCAAACACCGAAAAATGTCGGCGAGACATGGTTCTGCTAAGTACTGTTATACGTCTATTTATCAAGGCCATTACTGTTTTAAAACCCTTTCGGAGATTCTGCCAACTTCCGCATCATCTTTCCTAGCCAAGCGCCATGCATACTCTTGAACAGTGTGTGTGAATTCGGGTTTAACGTCGCTTTCAACAATTTTTCAGTCATATCACGACGGTGTCTGGTTGCGACAGGGAGCTCAATGCTCACGTTTATAGTGCTGCCTCACTGAAGTATCATGTCCCAGACACATCACATGATACCACACCCAGTCACATTATCCTGACACTGGATCGACCAGTCCTAGCTCTACCCCGTAAATCTGAGTGCCAAGCGAGGAGCAGCTAGTACCATTTTTAACGACTTTGGTATGTCGCGGCCCGGGATCGAACCCGAGACCTCCCGTTCCCCGGAGCGGACACTCTACCAACTGAGCTATCGGGGCCGGTATACTCTTGAACAGAATCCAAAATTAATTTGGAATTCTGTTTCGAAGTAAACGACTTTGGTTCCCTGTATTCGGAGCCATTTGAAAGAAGGTCTCGAAGTTTGTCATTTCTAACAATATTGAGGTCTCCTGTAATGATTTGTCCTGCTGGATTGTAACAAAAATAAGACATTTCTTGAACATTCAGAGGGCTAAATAAATAAATAAATAAATAAATAAATAAATAAAATAAATAAATAAATAAATAAATAAATAAATAAATAAAAATAAAGAAATAAATTATAAATTAATAAATCAGTTTTGATGTATAAATATAACAAAGGAAAAAACTGCGACGCGCCAAGTATAAACGCTTCTTCGTACACATTTGCCCAGTGACATTTTGATCATAGTATTCGCCGTGCTTTCATTGGGTGTAACGTGATTCCAACTCACACGGACTGGGAAGCGTGCATATCTTTTAAGAGGGAATGCAAACTTATTTTAGTCTTGCACATACAGTGATTTAGAGCGCAATTTAGACCACCGAAAATTAAGCAAAATTTGCTTCAAAATGTTGATTTAGTAGGCTGCAGTTATTGCATTTATTCGTTCTTTGTGTTTTCTGCATACATTATCCTCTGGTGAGAGACAACTGTTGGGACTGTCCAAAAGTTGTCTTAAAGATCACTTTTGAACAGTCCCAAAGTTGGTCTTAATGTAGGAATTTCACTGTGTCAGCATGCTCAAAGACTCGCTAGCTCTCAACTGTTACCGTAAGTTCCATGTGTTGTTCTTCTCCATGCCCTTGAGATCTTATCTCCTCGACGTTCGGTAGCCGAACGTTGTCGACGCGAGTTGCAAGGAAACGCTTCAGTCCAAGCCGTTTGGTGTTAATGTTCCCTTCAATTTCACTTGGAAAACGAATTCGTCCCCCGTCATTCCGCAGATTGGCTATTAAGTTTTTGATCGGAGCTAGCCTTTCTTTGATGTTGCCACCGAACAAGTTCCCTGAAAAATAATGTTGACATTTACTAAGTAAATAAGTGAACGGTTTCATTGCTGTTTAATCGTCCCTTTTTCTTGAGATATGAAATTCACCGTTGCAGTATACGGGCGTTTTGCCGTTTGTGGTTAGACTTTACGTCCCTGTCAACACGTTTTAGGTATTTTTTGGAAAAGTCGCTTCCAAAGGCTCGCCTTTTATCCCATTTCCGCCACTCGATAAATTCAATAATACATGACCACTCATGCAAGAGCCTCTATATGACACACCTTCTAGAATTTGGCAGGCCGATTATTCAAAATCGCCATGACTATAATAAAGCAGCATTACCCTCATGGATCACTTTTACAGTCTCTGATGGGAGCTGTTGGTTAATTGTATCGATTCCTGATCATTGCCTCCACTTCTATTAAACAATCTCTCACATCACGAAAACGCGCCTATATAATTCTGCCCCCATTGAACCCCACTTTTATATTGTAAAACTTGGTTTAATTTAGAAATAGATCAGCTCTAACTGTGATTTGTTGAGTAATAAATCACAGTTTGGAGGTCAGTTGTAAAGTAGACAAATCACGAGCGCGTAGCGCGCGTGATTTGTCTACTTACAACTGACCGACAAACTGTGATTTATTACCCAACAAATCACTGGCTAAAGCTGGTCTATTTCGATTCTAACACGCTAAAAATCGGCAATAATGTTGTTGTTTCCTTCAAAATCTCACAACTTTTCGCCATTGTTGGAAGAAATCCCGCTAAAATAATCGACTGAAACACATGCATTTATATCCATTTCTAACGTTTTCGATGCGAGAAAATGACGTTACACCGTCTAACGTCAAGGAAATTAACTAGTGACGTCATAAATTGGGAATTTTAATTACGTCACTCGTCACGCTCTTCCGAGCTGTGATTTGTTGCAGAATAAAACACAGTTAGTTTCCATTGCCTATACAGGCGCGCTGTGTTAGAATAAACGTTTACCTTATTTTTCCGCTCGAAAATATAGATTGTGGGCACTCGTTATAACCGCCTCTCGTCGAGGCGGTTGTTATGAGTAGATTGAGATTTGAGCAGATTTTAGAAAAATATCTCGTTTTCATCTTAAATTTGTTGTTGTTGTTTACCATGTTAAAGTATAGGCTTGGATATACTACTGCTTTACTGACCCCTATAATCGAAGCACAGATCGACGTACCAAATCTTTAACGTCAACCTAGGACAGATCATTTTCAGCTTCTGTACCAAAGCTAACGAACTCTCTACCAAACGATATAAATCACCGAAAAGCTTCTCTTGTAAGTTTTAAAAATCATAATGGTACACGTTGTATTGTCGTTTTACGATGTATTTTGTTTAGATTGATATGTTTTTGTTTGATTTGAGGTTTAACATCCCCGTCAACACTGTAAAGGTCATTTTAGAGACGTTGCTTCCAGTTTTGTGGGACTTTTACCCGACATTGAGATGAAATGACATCTCAAGCTCTGTCGCCCAATGAAACCAATAGTGTTTATTAGCATGGACGGTCCGCCTCGCACCGCGGTTCCTGGACAGGCTTAGAACCTCTAAGCGGTTTACCAGTACTAGTGTGCGGGCCGGATTCAGCTCTGCGTGGAAGCATCATGCAGCCCATATATTTCTTCAAGCCCCTACGGCGGGGGCTTTAGATTGTTATGTACTATACATGCTAGCTATAAGCTATAGTCTTTCAAAACGCAGTTAGACGTGACTGCACTTTTAATTTTGGACTAGTCCGTGTTTTAGGTAAGTCGCTTTCAGTTGAGATTTTACATTGGGATATTTAGTTTTACTGAGATTCGTACTGCATCATACTAACCACTTGTCCACGACTTTTACATTATGGCATTATCAAAATAACTTATTTATAATTTTAAAATCCTGTTAAAAAATAAATCCGAAACCTGCTTCCCCTAAAAAATGGAATAGTCTTGCCACGCTTGAACGTTGAACTCTCAAAGGTCGTTGATAAACTATACTACTGCTAGACCGGCGCCCCTAATGACGTGGTGTCGGACTTTCGCGGTGCACATACTACAGCTGGGGCGGCAAGAATGCTGCCTTTTCATTCTTCTGCCGCTGGGCAAAACTGCTGTGTTTTAAGGGGAATGGGAACACCTGGCAGTTTTTTCCGCCATTATTTGAAATGGAGACAACTTTCGGGACTTCCTGTTCTCATTTCTATAAGCCCTGTCCCACTGGAAAGGGGGTCTAATCTTAAAGGAAAGAAATTTGCTCCTCAGGAGCAAATTCAATCCTTTAAGTGGTGACCCCTATTGACATGGGAGACAAAATACTTTGAAAGAGTTGTCTCCCCTGAAGGTATATCCGTTCCCTTTAAGCACTGGTTAACCCATTTAATACCAGACACTCCTAAAGGGGTACCTTGGCAAACAGTGCAGGCCCAGATCAGACGCCACATAATGCGGCGTCTGATCTGGGCCTACACTGTTTGCAAAATCTTCAGCCATTTTCCTAATAAATTTTGAAAAAAAAAAAAAAAAAAAAAAACCTGACACCCCTAAATTTTGAAATGGACTCCTGCAATATATAAATAGGGAGATTCCATTTGGTACAAAAAGGATTAAAATCTTTAAAACGTCTATTAATACTGTTTTATGCGCTAAATATTACATTTGTAACATATTGACTTAACAAACAACGTGCTTTTATCCTGCTTACTAATTTTCTTTTTCAATCATAATGTTTTAAGTTAAGGCGTAACTATACCAAATTTGGTGACACAGAAGCCTTTCTGATATTTAATCTTCATCAGTGTGTCTCAACCCCAAAGTTCTCAAACCGAAACGGATGATGGACAAGACCCGGCAAACACAGCACATCCCCCTCCGAGCACACACCGACCACCGTAGCTCGTGAGACAGGTCAAATGGTGGCATCAGGCATGAGACGCCCACCCGCGGACTTATAGGCGTCGCCCACCGAGCCAACATCAACAAACATGGCCCACACTCCACGGAAGTCCCGAGCATCATGAAGGAGATGTCGAAAGTAGCGAGAATTGCAAAATTTAAAATATAACAAAACATGGCAACCTAATCCGCTAAGATACATATCTCACCTGACAAGTCAGTCTTAGTTTTAGAAAATTAGATGATTGTCTTTTTCCAAAGTTCTTAAATTTGTCCAGGTTTTCTCAGCTAGCTTCTTATTTATACAGCTATATCGGTGATCAATGAGACGGGGCATAGCATTTTCTACAGTTTACATGTGCGCACAGCGAAGACTCAGATCAGCCTGCGCATCCGCGCAGTCTGATCAAAGTCTTCGCTGTGTGTTCTAAGGATAGCTATGGGCCCAATTCTCCTTCATGCAACAAGAGGAAAGACTCTGGTCAGACTATATGGATGAGTAGACTGATCTGATTCTTCGCTGGGCGCACATGTAAATTGTAGGAAATGCTGTGGCCCGGCCCAAATCATGTAGATGACGTTGCCTCTGGAACCACTGGGTCTGTAACATTACTGGGGTGATAGATGGGACTTCTGTACATGTTTCCTTACCACCGCGCCCGCACTCTTTCCCGCGGTGAGTGTGTGTGGGTGGGTTGTTAACCCTTGTCCTGCTAATCCCGGATATGCCTTATCTTTGAAACAATGTAGATCAAGATCAGATGGCTTCTGACGAAGCCATCTGATCAGGATCTACATTGTTTTCATTCAGATTGTGAATTTGTTGCAATAATTTGCATCAAGTAATCTGATTGGTTGATAATCAGTAGTGGGTGTGGCATATATGAATATTCAGCAGGACAAGGGTTAAGTTTGAGATAAGCATGCTTTGATCATTTAGAGGTTGCATTGAATGTTTATAGCATTGAATGTTAATAGCATTGAATGTTTACAGCACTGAATGTTTATAGCATTGAATGTTTATAGCACTGAATGTTTATAGCATTGAATGTTTATAGCACTGAATGTTTATAGCATTGAATGTTTATAGCACTGAATGTTTATAGCATTGAATGTTTATAGCATTGAATGTTTATAGCATTGACTTTTTATAGCATTGAATGTTTATAGCAGTGAATGTTTATAGCATTGAATGTTTACACCATTGAATGTTTATAGCATTGAATGTTTATAGCATTGAATGTTTATAGCAGTGAATGTTTATAGCATTGAATGTTTATAGCACTGAATGTTTATAGCAGTGAATGTTTATAGCATTGAATGTTTATAGCATTGAATGTTTATAGCATTGAATGTTTATAGCATTGAATGTTTATAGCAGTGAATGTTTATAGCATTGAATGTTTATAGCATTGAATGTTTATAGCATTGAATGTTTATAGCATTGAATGTTTATAGCAGTGAATGTTTACAGCATTGAATGTTTATATCGCATTTATTGCTTGATCATCACGACAACACGCCCATATAATTTTTACCCCCTTAAAACCCACTTTTATATTGTAAAACTGGGGTTTACAGGAGTTTACATTATTTTTCTTATTTCTGCTCAGAAACATAGATTGTGGGTACTCGTTAGAACCGCTTTGTCGAGGCGGTTCTAAAGGGTGCCCAAAATCTATGTTTTTAGCAAGAATATGAAAAATATCAAAATTATGAAAAATATCAGACTTTTTATCAAAAAAAAAATGTTCATTTTTGGTGGTACAATTTCCAATATATTTGAATAGGCGTGTTTTCATAATGTTACTTGTTTTGGTGTAAATATGTTTTAAGAGGTCCGCTAGGTTTAGCTAATTGCCTTACCCTCTCACTCTCAAAATATTGTATATATAAAATAAGATAAAATATTATTTGCGAAATATATTTTGAATCCGTATCAAATTTACTTACCCGAAGAAGGCACCAGAAGAACAGCGATCAAAACCAGTAAGCGAGGCATGATACTTTGGAATGCCATAATATGCACCAGCAAGGAAAGAACCTGTTTGTCCCTGAACTGCGAACTGACTAGATTCTGAGCAGATTTAAATGTTTTACCAACATATATATAATAAAGATATCGTCCTCCAGGTGAACCGGAATAAAACCATAATAATCAAACTGATAATGGTCCTGCATCTTAATTACTAATAACGATATTAATTATACAATAAAATAAAGATGTCAAAGATTTTCTAAGATAATCTATTTCATTTCTTATGTCTGCCGATATGGGGTGGTTGGGTGAGGCAAAGGTGACGTGTATCTTGTGTCACTTGGGCGCCCAGCTGATATTGGCTTACAGTTGGGCAAGACCTGCTGCCCTTTACAGCAGGTAGGGGTAGAGGGGGAGTGCTGTTTTTTATTCTGCTTCTCCACTTCCATTTATTTTCCTCTTTCTCCTCTGTCCCTCACTTTCATCTCCCACTATATCTTCTATTTTCTCCATTTCTCTGGGAGACGATAGAAGGCTCCGTGGTGTAGTGGATATGCTACTCGCCTTGTAAACCAGGGTCCGCAGGATCGATCCCGGGCGTCTCCAGACTTTCGGGTGAGTCTTTAAACCCAGGTCCCGTCTCCGTATCACCTTAGCTGTTGGTGAGACGTAAAACTCAAACGCTCACTCACTCACACTGTGAGAAGACAAGATTTGACGTTTTTTTTTTTTTTTTTTTTTTTTATTTGAGGTTTAACGTCCCCGTCAACACTGTAAAGGTCATTTTGGAGACGTTGCTTCCAATTGTGTGGGCCTTTTACCCGACATTGAGATGAAATGACATCTCTAAGCCCAATGAAACCAATAGAGTTAGCATGGACGGTCCGCCTCGCACCGCGGTTCCTGGACAAGCTTAGATCCTCTAAGCGGTTTACCAGTACTCGTGTGCGGGCCGGATTCAGCTCTGCGTGGAAGCATCATGCAGCCCATATATTTCTTCAAGCCCCTATGGGCGGGGGCCTAACAAGATTTGACGTAAAAAATCAATCAATCATGTCTGCCGATTAGAGAATCATAAAACAAGGAATCATTTCTACGGAACCCGTGACGGGACATGAATTTTCTTTTTTAATATGTTGTGCGCACAAGAAAATATCTTGTGCGGACAATATATTATCTTGTTCGGACAACATACATGTATTGTCTAGTGCGGACAAGGCTTTTATCTTGTGCTGGCACCATAATATCTTGTATCTTGTGTGCATAAGATCTTAAGTTGAAAATATCTTGTGCGGTCAAGATATTATCTTGTTCGCACCACTTAATATCTTGTGCGCACAAGATAATATCTTGTCCGCATAATATCTTGTTCGCACACTTTCCTAAGAGCTATGTTGTGCAAACAAAATATGTTGTGGGAACAAGATAATATCTTGTGCGCACAAGATATTTAATTGTGCGAACAAGATATTATCTTGTGCGAACAAGATGATATGTTGTCCGCACAAGATAAATTATGCTGTGTGCGCACAATTTAATATCTTATTCGCACAACCTATTTAAACAAACATTCATGTCCTTTCCCGGGTTCCGTACATTCAACATAAAGTTTAGGTGAGGTTAATATGTTTTATATGAAATGGCCATACATGCACGAGTGCGCGTGTGTGTGTGCGTGTGTGTATGTTACGTCCCACCAAAGGCTAGGGTCATACGGAGACGGGGTCTCGTTTTAAAGACTCTTCCGATAGTATGGAGAAGTTTGGGATCGAACACACGACCCCCGTTATGTTTGTCTTAAAACAATTTTAATTCAAATTGTATTCCCGAAAACGTTCAAAGAATTTAATAGAAAACATACGGTTGTCGCGAACGATCAATGATCATGATAATAAAACGTATGAAAACATGGGTACATCCAAGAAGGCACACGTCGCTAGGACAACGTCAAATCAACGTCGGTCCAACGTGAAGACATTACACCGACGTTGATGTGACGTTGCATAAACGTCATGACGTTGCACCGACGTCGATGTGACGTCACAATTAGGTCATGTGGCTGCTTGGATGCAATACGTCTCAGCTACGGGTGCAAAATTATTTCCCTTTTAAAATAGTCCATTCAAGTATAAAGGCGTCCTTCTGGAGCGGAACAAAATGTCATCTGGCTACCCCAAACATCGCGAAATCACCTCTATATAACCTGATCCCCATAAATCTCACTTTTATATAGTAAAACTGGGGTTTAGAGGATTATACATTATATTTCTTATTTCTGCTTTGATAGATTATATGTAGAGGTGGTCCTAACGAGTATCCACAGTCTATGTTTTAAGCAAAAATATGAAGAAAAAAAAAAACATTTTTTTACCTGTAAATGTTCATTTTTTTATTAAATTTGAATAGGCGTCTTGTCTTGTGTCTCGTCCGGTCATTGAGAATCACTGCAAGCTCTTCTGCTAACTGTCACCGTCTTAGTCCAATCATCATCATCATCATCATCATCATCATCGACATCATCATCAAATACCTCAAGTACAGCTTCGTTATTTTATTTAAATAATAATAATAATAATGTCGCAGGTGGAGTTTGGGATAAAGGAGTAACTCAGTCGGACTAGTTGGTTTTATTTATAAAATAGGAGAAAAAGGGTGTCCTGCAACAAATACAAATAATTGTCATAGCTACTATAATATACTAATAAATATATATGACTAATTGATATTACATATATTCAATATAGCATGACAATACAAACTGTCATAACTATCCCTGAATAAATATAATAAATATAGAGAAGACTTTGTCGGTATGAATCGACAAATGTCAGACGACGACAACAATTCTTCGGACAGCCGGTGCATGATAATATATGAAAGTATTCCAACCTCATGCACAAATCATATTAACATAAATAAATAAATACAGAAATTCTAAAATACAGAGAGGCAGATTAGACGTCACTGAGATAACAAAGATACAGATCAGACGGCTCAGCTTCACCGACCGAGCTGTATATTTGACTCTCACAATTTATATATAAATTTACCTTGGTCAAGAAGCCGTATGATACAGTGGTTTGCATATTATGCGCTTAATAATCGAGGTCCTTGAATTGATCCCTGGCTCCTTCAGACATCAGACAAACCGCCAGACCAAGGCCTCATCTCTGCATGACCATACTAGTTGCTGGGACACATAATTAAAACTTCACACACATTGGTCTTATTAAAACTACATAATCTTGGGACCAGCACATAAAATATTGCAGCACAGGGAAAATATTAATGTTTCACTCCAGGTTTTACCGAAATCCCTTATATAATAACTATCTTCTGTATCGGAATGTGGGACACAGACCGACATAATGAACAATGGCTGGGACAACTCTTGTTCCCCTAAATAACCAATGCAACTACATAAAACTATTCATGTACATACGTAAACTCACAAACTGAATGGCAAACATTGCAGACCCCGATCAGATGGCATCATCAGAATTCATCTGATCTGGTTCCACACTGTTTACAAAGGCAGAGATGTACATGAATAGCAGGACAAGGGATAAACTAAACCATGTTCTTCTATGGACAACTTGAAAGCATTTTGCTTATCAGCAATTTACATGTACAATGTAAATATTGGCCCATTCAGAATAAATACACAATTTCAGGTAAAATAATACTATTGTGGAAAAGGGCAAGAATTGGGGAATTACCTGGACTCATCTTAAAATAATAATACTACTAGATCTATATCTATTTCTGAAATCATTGAAGACTTCAATTCAGTTGAAAATCAGCTGTACAAAATGGCTGTTCCAGAAATCATACAAAAAGATTTCCCGCGTGCAATAATTGTTATTGTGCATATTAAAAGTGACCAATCACACATACTGTTACTCACACATACGTTAAAAGTCAATGGGGAAAATACCTTTGGCTATAATAAAAGAATTTCCATTGGTTGACCTCAAATGTCAAAAATAAACAATAATGAAGGCACTTTCGTTTTGCCACCGGAATATAAGCCGAAGTGACGAGGTGCAACAAACTACCGAAAAAGGGACAACCAAGACAATTCACCTTTACGAGTACATTACGAAAAGTAACAACTGTGACATTCTCCCCTGCTTAGAATAAAATGTCTCCTGACATTTTCAATATCAACAAAGTATGGAAATCACGACGCTGGATGTGATATGAAAAAAAAAATCAAAAACTATACAATACCTGAAGTGTACACATTATAAGAATACCAATCAGTTAAATGATTCTGAAGAATCAATATCAGCAAAAATTGCTCCACACAGTATTCTACTTTTTACACTTTATATGAATACAATAATGTATCTCATGATTTCCAACGTTTAAAGAAAACACTTCATAACTGAACTATTCCTGAACAGTTCATGAAACATAGTAAATCAACATGAACCTCCAGCAGGTTGTGAGTTATAACACAGCTACTATCCCCATTTAAACAGATTTTTACATATAAAATACAATGTATCTTATGATTGCTATAGAGCTTACCACAACAACCACAGAAACATACACAGACAAGGATTTGCAAATACACAATTTTAATATATAATGTATCTTAAGACAGTAATGGATCCAACCACAACAATCAAAGAGACATTCAGACACTTAATTGCAAATACACATAAATTCACTGACTGACATTCTCCCCTGGATGGGAAAATGTATATACAACACTTATTTGCAAATACAAATAATTTCACTGACTGTGACATTCTCCCCTGAGTGGGAAAATGTAATTAAAACACAAATAAAATACATATTTAAACAAAGTACTCCTGTACATCTGGGTTTTCAATCAGTATCTGGCTGCTGACCCATTCGCCATAGCGGTTAGGAGCTTTTCTTACTCTGGTCGACCTTCTCGGGGATGGAGGCATTGCTGCTGGTAATTCAGATGCTTCTGGTGGATGTGACTGATCTGAGTCAGTCCCTATTGAATAAGGGTGTGTAGTGTCATCCACGAGAAATGCATCTGGAGTACCATCAGTTGTCTGCACTGAATCAAGATCAGATAAGGAACCTGATAATTGAATATTAGAACCATGATCTGAAATAGAAGAAGGAACTCTACTCCTTTGCTGAGACCTTCCACGCCTAGGTTGCAGGACGGGGTAAATAAAAGGTGTATTTGTAAAATGAATCACCTGAAAATGTATCCCGCTGATTGGTGGCAACCCTTCTAGATCGTAGAGGCCTTGCTTGAGAATCTGAATTATCAGATTTTGCCGGAATAGCACTAAACGGTAGTAGCATATTCCGGTGTAGAGTTTTGACCACATGGTCACCAGATTCCTTTTGGACCTTGTAGACAGGGACATTTTTATTGGGGATTTTAACAACTACATATGGTGTTTTCTCCCATCTGTCCGCTATCTTATGCCTTCCCCGAAAGCCAACTTGCCTTACTAAGACTCTGTCGCCTACATCTAAAGTTGCTTCTCTGACTTTGAGATCATAGTGTCTCTTATTCTTGTCAGCACTTTTACGAGCTTCATTTGAAGCAACTTTATATGCAAACTGAAGACGTTTCTTCAGTTTTGTTGCATAATGCTCCTTAGAACGGACTTTATGCTCCTCCGGGGACTTCAGACCTAAATAGGCGTCAATAGCAAGTCTGGGGTGTCTTCCAAACATAAGGAAGAAAGGACTATAACCAGTACTGTCATGGCGAGTAGCATTGTACGAGTGTACCAATGGAGCTACATATGATTTCCAGTCATCCTTCTGATGGCACTCTAAGGTACCCAACATATTTAATAAGGTCTGATTGAACCTTTCCACCATACCATTCCCCATAGGGTGGTATGGTGTAGTTCTAGATTTTTCAATACTAGCCAGGCTGCAAAGTTCACTAATGACATTGCTTTCAAAGTTTCTTCCCTGGTCGCTATGTAAACGAGCAGGGAAGCCATAATGAACAATGAAATTGTCGAAGAGAACTTTTGCAGTGGTTTTGGCTTCTTGATTTCTAGTTGGAAATGCCTGGGCGTACCTTGTAAAATGGTCTGTAATGACCAGGATGTTTTCAAAGCCGCCCTTAGACCTTTCCAACGTAAGGAAATTGTTACGAGATGGAATAGGAAACCTCTCTGGTGCTTATGCACATCTAAATTATTTTAGTAGATATATGGTAGGGCGGTGTGAGTGAAATATTTTAGGTGAAATATGGTACGCAAACTATGCGGCTCCATGAACAAGTCATGCACATATCATACGATGTATGCATGAGTGGTTTATAGAGAGCTGTTTTTACAATACAGGGGGCCGCTAAAAGGCCGAGTCCTATAGAATTTGCCTAAAAATCGCCAACCGCCAAATTGTGCCATATATGATTTTTATTCCCGTCACGTGTTGTGTGGGTGTTCGTTTTGACAGGAGTCATGTCATTGATTATAGGGTCGTTTCATCAATTTTTCCTATGGGAAATATACTATTTGAAGGCAAATCCATTATCTACTCGATTTTGCTATCTGGCTTTGTTTGTGGCCGGTATCTCCACTTCCCCACGAACAAAGCAAGGTAATACGAGTAGGCATGATTTTCCGGTAGTATTCATAGATATATAAACCCTGAAAAAAGCGGACACCTTAGCAGCAGGTCAAGTTGTAAAGAGTAAACACAACATTGTGACGGGGAAATGGAAGGTATATTGAAAGGTATGTTTAATCTATGTTTAGTATTATTTTTGTATGAACATGCTTGTAGGTTTTGGAGGGGTTTACTTCTAGTATACCCCAACTTTCTGAAGCCTATTCTGAATTCACTATTGAGGCCTGTAGTGATTAGGCTACTAGCTTTGCCAGCTAGACGTCGCAGGATCGATCCCAGGCTTCTCCAGTAGTAGAATGAGTCTTTCTAAGTGAGGTCCTGTCTCATGCTGACCCTAGATGTTGGTGAGACGTAAAGTTTGGACACCCGCTCATTCTAGATTCATTTAGGCTTTTAGACCCCTTTTGTAGAATGTAATTAATAAACGCCGGGTCACTTGTTTGATCCATGACTTGTGACTGGCTGTGGTTAGAAAACCGTGGTTCCGTCCCAATATGATATTAGGTGTAGAGGGGACGTAAACTTAAGACGGGTTTAACCACATCTTCATCATCAGGGCAAACTCATACAAGAGCCTGTTGGGTTATCCGTGATGATGAACCGTAATGAATTTTATTTTACAAGCATGTTCACGTTGATTAGAAATAATTTTGTTCAAGAAGAATTACGAGTTCATTTTGTAATGATGCCGTTTTTGTCTGATAACTCAGTTTGTGCATGTATGTACATATAAAGAACGTGATGATGATAAGTGGGAGTATTTGGTCGCCACACGTCATAACGGCCTGAGCGGCGGGGATGACGTCAGCTGCGTCATCGGCGTCGCGAGGACGGTTGTGACGGGGTGCCTACCAAATAGAGAGAATTTACGGCAAACAGTGTTGGCCCATATGAGACACTAACAAATGTTGTAGATTATAGATGAAAATCTTCTGTTGTAG
The DNA here is from genome assembly GCA_963580285.1 of Lucinisca nassula. Taxonomy (NCBI): domain Eukaryota; kingdom Metazoa; phylum Mollusca; class Bivalvia; order Lucinida; family Lucinidae; genus Lucinisca; species Lucinisca nassula. The sequence continues at coordinate 144,523,721 of OY757019.1, read as the reverse complement.
TTTCTATCTGTTATTAATGTATTGAATTTGTGAATAGCTATATTTGTGAGCCGTGTTGCGGAGAAGGATATGAAATAGAGATTGTTATGTTTCCTGTAATTGGCAGCTGACCAGGTAGCGCAAAGGCGTGGTCTGTTCAATTGCCTCTTACTTGCGATAATGTAGTGAGCACAAATTTGATGAGTATTATGCTCAGTAGTAGTGAGCATTAATTGATTTCTGTAGTGCTCAGTAAGGAAACATGAACTTTGAGTATTATTGTGTCAAGCGCTGGGTGCTGATAATTTGATGCACAGTCAAGTTGAGTTCTGCTGTACGGTTATTTGTCGCATGCACTAATCAGCCTGTATGTCTGGTCGGCGCATGCGCAATAACGGTATATGCATGAACATATTCTTACTTCTCCGGGAGGGGGATCATGATGTAGCATGTATGTTTTGTGACTCGTTTCTAGTCCCGTTATCGTAATTTGCAGGCATAACAATGTGTGACCTGCTGCTCCCTGCTTCATAGCAGCAGGTACTGGTACGACGCTAGGCGTTAGGGTCCAGCAAGGGCGGACAGACCGCCGTAATCAGCGCCTACCAGGATAGAAGCAGATTCTTCTCAATCATTGTTCGTTGTAAACAAATGTGATCATGGAAGAGGTCAACTTACCTTATTTGGACGATCACTAAACGTCTGATCAGCAAACGTGATCGCTAATCCTAGGATAATCAACTATGTTGATAGACTAGTTTTACTAGTTCGCGAGAGGAAGTGTCACGCGAGTGGGGGATTCACCCCAAGTTATAAACTGGCCAGTCGCGTTTTGTGTTGATTCTTTTTTTTGTTTTTTTTTGTTGTTTTTGTTGTTTGCTTCTGTAGGTATTCACGTCACCCGTTCCGAGCACAGAACAGTGTTTTGCCTTCGGAGCGGACGTCGTGAGTTGGCTACAGAAGCAACAAATTGTGATGTTTTGTGTTAGTGAGTGTTGTATGTAGATACTGTAAATAATTCATGTCATTCATTTAACATCTTTCTTGTGCCTTACCCCACAGCTGCCCGTACACCTGTCAGAGATCACGCTCGGTTGTCTTGTCAGCATGGGGGTTTGCGGGACGCCGTAAACCCACATGTAACATTTGGTGTCAGAAAAGTGAGGATTTGATCTCTGGCTGGTGTTCCCGGCTGTGGAACAGCACATTGATACTCTGAATCATCAATTTAAAAAAAAAAAAAATGTATTGACAGCCACATTTAGAAATTAACTTGAATCTTCCTTCCTGCGTTGATGAAGTGCGAAACCCATGTATTCAACTGAATGGATACTGACAAGTCGATAATTTCTGAGCAGGAAGGCTAGGCAAACCCCACTTTTTCTTGGTAACGAAAAATTTAAGTAGACCCCACTTAATTGTGTTACCTGACATTCTGCTAAGTTAAACTAGAGTTACTAATTGATCTTACCCACACATGGTTCTGACGTAGTGACGTTAACAATTTACTGACGTTGACATAACGTTAGCGTTAATATTTACGCTGTGGCTTGAGGTTAGGTATGACGTAATAGAAACATTAATGGTGACTTGTTATGATCGGAGTTTTGTAATGTGATGAAACTTCGGATTGTAGCATTTTACTGTAAACGTCGTCAGTTTATGACGTCATATTAGACTACCAGTACGCAACGTCATACTTTGCTGAAAGCATTTGACATTTCAAATCGCGTGTGCTTTAAATAACTAACGTTTTAGTTAGATTAACGCGTATAACACATATCTTAACGTTTTAGTTAAGCCCATTCAATCATCACTGATCATAACTGATCAGTTTATAGTGGTTTTGATAGTAACGTGAGATTTACGTTATCAATAATGGAGCGTTTAATGCAAATGGGAAAGGACTTAGGTTATGAGGGGAAGGAGTTACAAGGTTTTGTTAAAGAGCAGCAGGATATTGAGCGGGCAGAAAGGCAAGAGCAAAGGGATTTAGAAAGGTTAAGGTCTGAGGAAAAGGAAAAGGAAAGGGCAGAAAAAGAAAAGGAAAGGGCAGAAAAAGAAAAGGAAAGGGCACATGAACTAGCTATGTTGAATGTTAATAAGGAACTTGAAATGGCACGCATTAAGACTGAAAGGGAGGCAAAAGAGATTAGTGAGGCCCATTTAGAAAAAATAAAACATGGGTTTGAGCTACAGCACCAAGAATTAAGGAATCAGTTAGAAATGCAGAGAGCGAAGCTCGAGCTAGAATTTGAAAAGCAAAAAGCTGAGAAGGTGGCTCATGCCCGGGATCCTAAGTTACCTTATTTTGAAGAGGGTAAAGATAAAATGGATAGTTATTTATCTAGGTTTGAGAAATATGCTACGGCTAATAAATGGGATAAGAGTGTTTGGGCCGCGTATTTAAGTGCATTGCTCAAAGGGCGCGCACTTGATGTATATGACCGGTTGTCAAATGAGGATGCGGCGGATTATGAAAAGTTAAAGGACGCTTTATTAAAGAATTTTGACATGACAGAGCGCGGATTTAGGATGCAGTTTCGTTATAGTAGGCCCGAGAAATCAGAAACGTTCATACAGTTCAGTAGTAGACTGAGAAGTTATTTAGAAAAATGGCTTAATATGGCAAAGATAGAAAAATCTTTTCCGGCTGTCTGTGATTTCATGGCAAGGGATCAGTTCCTGGAGTCATGTAATAGAGAACTGTATGTACATCTGAAGCCAAAACAGTTTGGTAATTTAGATGAAATGGCTAGGGAGGCAGATTTGTTTGCAGAAGCGCGCGGGGGCGTATATAGTTGCATTAATAAGGGGCAACGCGATAATAGAGGCGCAGCGCAGGGGAAACAGGACAAAGTTGACTCAAACAAACCGAGTGGTAGACCGGATATCAAGTGTAGCATATGTGGTAAGGGGCATTTAACAATTAAATGTTTTAAGAACCCCGACAGGAAACAATTGTATAGCGCAGAGGTAGGAGCAACTGGAGTTGGGGATAGCGGTGTTAAAGAAAATTTTAACACGCGCGTAGAGACTCAAGGTTCTCAGGTTAAGAATGAGAATACGCAGAATGTAGGTCGTGGTTATACACGTGGTCGTGGTAATTTCAGAGGGTCTTTTCGCGGACGCGGTAAAAATAATAGCACACCACGTGGCGCAGCACACCAAGTTAGTTTTTGTCAAACGGAAGTAACTAGGAAAGGTGATGAGATTGGAAGTATTTTTGAAAATAAGGTTGGTGATCCTTTGATTTCGGATAGGGAGGAGTGTAGTAAGGAAACTAGGGAAGGTGTCTGTTACTTCTTAAAGGCAAGGTTACCGACGGCACAAGGATTGGTTACTAATAAAAAGGTGGTTGTATTAAGAGATACTGGGTGTACAGGCTGTGTCGTTCGGAGAAGTTTGGTTTCGGATAGTCAGTTAATAGGAAAGGAATCAAATGTTACGTTGATTGATGAATCCACACAAAGGTATCCTTTGGCAATGATTGACATTGATTGTCCTTTTTTCACTGGGAAAACTGAAGCTTTGTGTATGGATGATACGTTGTACGATTTGGTTATCGGTAACATTGATGGATCAAAACTTCCTGATATGTCTCATTTCTCAGCTGCGGCTGTAACTAGGTCTCAAACTAGGCAGGATGAGAAGCCTTACAGAAAACTTAAGGTTCCCGATCAGATCATTAACGATGACAAGGAGGCTTTCAAGCAAGCTCAGGTTGATGATCCAACTTTGGAAAACATCAGGAAAAGGGTTGTATCTGGGAACAAGACTGTGAGTCGTGGTTTAAACCGAGGTGAAACTAGGTTTATTGAGAAAAAAGGTTTGGCATATAGGGAGTTCACCAAGGGTAACAAAGTCTCTTTCCAACTTGTGGTCCCTCAAAGTTTCCGAGGAAAGGTGTTGAAACTGGCTCATGAAACGCTTATGTCTGGACATATGGGTATTAGGAAGACATTGGATAGAGTTGTAACTGAGTTTTACTGGCCCGGTATTTGCGGTGATGTCGCTAGATTTTGTAAATCTTGTGATATTTGTCAGAGAACTATTCAGAAAGGTCGGGTCACTAAAGTACCTCTAGGAAAAATGCCATTGATTGATACGCCATTTAAGAGGGTGGCAGTGGACATAGTTGGTCCAATTGAGCCTCGATCTGATAGGAAATCTCGGTATATTTTAACCATGATAGATTATGCGACAAGGTATCCAGAGGCGATAGCTTTACCGAGTATTGAGACGGAACGTGTCGCGGAAGCGCTTATTGAAATGTTTAGTAGGGTTGGCATTCCTGATGAAATGTTGACTGATTGTGGATCACAGTTTACTGCTGAGGTAATGAAGGAAGTCAGCAGACTTCTTTCTCTTCAACAGTTAACGTGTAGTCCGAGACACCCAATTTGCAACGGACTGATAGAGCGTTTCCACGCTACGTTAAAGCAGATGTTACGTCGCATGTGTGCTGAACGTCCAAAAGATTGGGATAAATATCTTCCAGCTTTATTATTTGCGGTAAGGGAAGTCCCACAAGAGTCTTTAGGATACTCCCCTTTTGAGTTGTTATATGGACGTAACGTCAGAGGTCCAATGGCAATATTAAGAGAATTATGGGCTGAAGAGGTACGCGATGAGCAAGTTCTTTCGACGTATCAATACGTTATTGAGCTTAGGGAACGGTTAGAGCAGACATGCAAATTAGCGCGTGATAATTTAAAGAAGGTTCAGATTAAGCAGAAAGCTTATTATGATAAAGGCGCGAGGTCGCGTAAATTTGACGTCGGCGACAAAGTACTGTTGTTACTACCGACAGACAGTAATAAATTATTGCTTCAATGGAAAGGTCCTTATGAAGTGGTTGAGGTAGTGAACAGAATGGATTATAAGATTGACGTCAATGGAAATGTTAACACATATCACGCTAATATACTGAAGCAATATGTTGAGCGCAGACTGTGACGTCTCATTGTCTGATCTCTGAACCTATTATGTCGACAGACAGTCATGACAGAAATGACGTCGACGAGTCTTCATTTGAAGACAGCAGTTTTGAAACTGCAGAGCAACCGGAAAGTGACGGCGACGTTAGCGTCCCACACACACTAACGTCAGAAGAGAGTGAGGAGACAGAAGGGCTGAGAGAACAGCGCCTTGCAGGACTGACATGTCTGACAGACCAAATTATATGTACCACATTTATGTCAGAACCTGTGAAATCAATCAAATCTGTTAAGCCAGAAAGGCCACCTCCAGTGAGATTAAAACGATATCCGTTTTCTAACAAACAACAGAGTGTCAGGGGAACAGGAAAATTCTGGGGCAAACCACCTTGGCTTACTAGCTAAATTTTACTTAAGAAAATTTGGGGGCAGACTACCTTAGTAGGTAATTCTTCGCACGGTTGTTGTGTAAATAGCTGTCTTGTTTAGATAGGTTCATCCTATTCCATCTCTATACACAAAGAAAAAACATTTCTGATTGTTTTTTCTCCAAAAGGGGAAACCTTTGTTACGAGATGGAATAGGAAACCTCTCTGGTGCTTATGCACATCTAAATTATTTTAGTAGATATATGGTAGGGCGGTGTGAGTGAAATATTTTAGGTGAAATATGGTACGCAAACTATGCGGCTCCATGAACAAGTCATGCACATATCATACGATGTATGCATGAGTGGTTTATAGAGAGCTGTTTTTACAATACAGGGGGCCGCTAAAAGGCCGAGTCCTATAGAATTTGCCTAAAAATCGCCAACCGCCAAATTGTGCCATATATGATTTTTATTCCCGTCACGTGTTGTGTGGGTGTTCGTTTTGACAGGAGTCATGTCATTGATTATAGGGTCGTTTCATCAATTTTTCCTATGGGAAATATACTATTTGAAGGCAAATCCATTATCTACTCGATTTTGCTATCTGGCTTTGTTTGTGGCCGGTATCTCCACTTCCCCACGAACAAAGCAAGGTAATACGAGTAGGCATGATTTTCCGGTAGTATTCATAGATATATAAACCCTGAAAAAAGCGGACACCTTAGCAGCAGGTCAAGTTGTAAAGAGTAAACACAACATTGTGACGGGGAAATGGAAGGTATATTGAAAGGTATGTTTAATCTATGTTTAGTATTATTTTTGTATGAACATGCTTGTAGGTTTTGGAGGGGTTTACTTCTAGTATACCCCAACTTTCTGAAGCCTATTCTGAATTCACTATTGAGGCCTGTAGTGATTAGGCTACTAGCTTTGCCAGCTAGACGTCGCAGGATCGATCCCAGGCTTCTCCAGTAGTAGAATGAGTCTTTCTAAGTGAGGTCCTGTCTCATGCTGACCCTAGATGTTGGTGAGACGTAAAGTTTGGACACCCGCTCATTCTAGATTCATTTAGGCTTTTAGACCCCTTTTGTAGAATGTAATTAATAAACGCCGGGTCACTTGTTTGATCCATGACTTGTGACTGGCTGTGGTTAGAAAACCGTGGTTCCGTCCCAATATGATATTAGGTGTAGAGGGGACGTAAACTTAAGACGGGTTTAACCACATCTTCATCATCAGGGCAAACTCATACAAGAGCCTGTTGGGTTATCCGTGATGATGAACCGTAATGAATTTTATTTTACAAGCATGTTCACGTTGATTAGAAATAATTTTGTTCAAGAAGAATTACGAGTTCATTTTGTAATGATGCCGTTTTTGTCTGATAACTCAGTTTGTGCATGTATGTACATATAAAGAACGTGATGATGATAAGTGGGAGTATTTGGTCGCCACACGTCATAACGGCCTGAGCGGCGGGGATGACGTCAGCTGCGTCATCGGCGTCGCGAGGACGGTTGTGACGGGGTGCCTACCAAATAGAGAGAATTTACGGCAAACAGTGTTGGCCCATATGAGACACTAACAAATGTTGTAGATTATAGATGAAAATCTTCTGTTGTAGTTTCTATCTGTTATTAATGTATTGAATTTGTGAATAGCTATATTTGTGAGCCGTGTTGCGGAGAAGGATATGAAATAGAGATTGTTATGTTTCCTGTAATTGGCAGCTGACCAGGTAGCGCAAAGGCGTGGTCTGTTCAATTGCCTCTTACTTGCGATAATGTAGTGAGCACAAATTTGATGAGTATTATGCTCAGTAGTAGTGAGCATTAATTGATTTCTGTAGTGCTCAGTAAGGAAACATGAACTTTGAGTATTATTGTGTCAAGCGCTGGGTGCTGATAATTTGATGCACAGTCAAGTTGAGTTCTGCTGTACGGTTATTTGTCGCATGCACTAATCAGCCTGTATGTCTGGTCGGCGCATGCGCAATAACGGTATATGCATGAACATATTCTTACTTCTCCGGGAGGGGGATCATGATGTAGCATGTATGTTTTGTGACTCGTTTCTAGTCCCGTTATCGTAATTTGCAGGCATAACAATGTGTGACCTGCTGCTCCCTGCTTCATAGCAGCAGGTACTGGTACGACGCTAGGCGTTAGGGTCCAGCAAGGGCGGACAGACCGCCGTAATCAGCGCCTACCAGGATAGAAGCAGATTCTTCTCAATCATTGTTCGTTGTAAACAAATGTGATCATGGAAGAGGTCAACTTACCTTATTTGGACGATCACTAAACGTCTGATCAGCAAACGTGATCGCTAATCCTAGGATAATCAACTATGTTGATAGACTAGTTTTACTAGTTCGCGAGAGGAAGTGTCACGCGAGTGGGGGATTCACCCCAAGTTATAAACTGGCCAGTCGCGTTTTGTGTTGATTCTTTTTTTTGTTTTTTTTGTTGTTTTTGTTGTTTGCTTCTGTAGGTATTCACGTCACCCGTTCCGAGCACAGAACAGTGTTTTGCCTTCGGAGCGGACGTCGTGAGTTGGCTACAGAAGCAACAAATTGTGATGTTTTGTGTTAGTGAGTGTTGTATGTAGATACTGTAAATAATTCATGTCATTCATTTAACATCTTTCTTGTGCCTTACCCCACAGCTGCCCGTACACCTGTCAGAGATCACGCTCGGTTGTCTTGTCAGCATGGGGGTTTGCGGGACGCCGTAAACCCACATGTAACAGAAATCAATACATAATAATTCCATGGGCTGTGTACTGACTATATTGCATAGTTCAGCACCAGGAGCTAGAATAATCTCTCTTCTTATGCATTTTTCACAATTCTGTACCTTGTTTACCACATCTGCTTCTAAACCAGGCCAATAAAAACGTGCACGAACCAATGACAGAGTGCGATCACGGCCCTGATGACCGACATCATCATGTAAATGTTGTAACACAATGCTATGAAAGCGAACAGGTAATACAAGTTGTTTTGTGTCAACACCATTCAGTACAGTAAACCTGTACAAAATGTTGTCACACAAAGATAACTTGTTCCATTCTCGAAAGTATTTCGAAACCTCTGAACTTTCAGACTTTTGATCAATATCTTGTGGTTTATAACCACCTTTGATCAAATACATGACTCTGCCAATGGTTGGATCGGAAGCTTGTTCCTTTGCCCAGTCAACAGTACTAATATCAGTAGAATCTACTGAATGATCTAAATGAGGATCAACAGAATCCAGAATAGTTGCATGACTAGTAACAACTAAATTTTCGGCCAAAGGACAACTGTCACGTGATACAGTAAGGGCATCACAAATTGCCGAAATAACATCTGGAAATAATTCCTCTGTATCCTGAGGTCTTCTAGAGAGTCCATCTGCATCTGCATTGGATTTACCACTTCTGTAAACTAATTTAAAATTGAAACTACCAAGAGATGCTAGCCACCGATGACTTGTTGCATCTAATTTGGCTGTAGACAAAACATAAGTTAAGGGATTGTTGTCTGTATAGACAGTGAACTGATTTCCACAGAGATAGTCATGGAATTTGTCAGTCACTGCCCATTTCAGACAAAGAAATTCCAACTTATGTGCAGGATAGTGCTTTTCACTATTCCTAAGGCCTCTACTAGCGTACGCAATAACGCGTTCCAGACCGTCTTGTTCTTGATAAAGAACAGCACCAAGCCCTTCACACAGTGAAAAATGAACAAAATAAGGACAAATACGCAATGCGAATTTACACCAATACATACTGATACACTGGCAATACAGTACGTATTTACGTCCGCCTTGTGCGCAAATACGGAAATAATAAGCAACTGGTGTGACAAAGTTTACGCAACAAAACGTGTGCGTATTGGAGGACGTATTTTTGAAAAATACAGAAGAAATAAGCAGCGGGTGCAACAAATGTTACGCAGCAAAATGTGTATGTATTGAAGGACGTATTTTTTAAAAATACAGAAAAAGTACGCAGCTTGTGCGGCAAACCTTGCGCAAAAAAACGCATGCATATTGCTTTATATACATTTGAAAAATACGGAAAAAATACGCTGGTGGTTTGACAAAGAATTCGGTTCGTGTTGACATGTGTATTCATGACAGAATCGAAAAGAAAAACAATCCTGTCAGTTTCACGTTGTGCAGCTATTCGCATACGTATTGTTTATATATGGATCACAGAAAGTAACTATACATGCATATTGTCCTAGCCTAGGCTGGGAATATTGTGCTTTTAGGCCAAGATTTTGCAGAATTGTACATATTTTGTATATTATTTTGAATACGAAATGCAATGCATGTCCGACAAGAATTTCACAGCAATATGATAATAGTCTACATGTAGACATTACGAAAAACTGCCTGTACAAATACATTGTAAATATTTTGCCGAAAAAGGAAACATTTTAAGATGAAAAAATGTGATTGTTTTCTTATCTCTACTAAAAATATAGATTGTGGGTGCTCGTTAGAACCGCTCATTGAAGCGGTTCTAACGAGTTCCCACAATCTATTTTTGAGTACAAATAAGAAAAATAAGGTTTACCCTTGTTAACCCCAGTTTTACTATATAAAAGTGGGGTTCAATGGGTCACAATTATATAGGTGTGTTTTCGTGACGCAAGGAACATCCAAAGCTTCTTGGTTCATTCTGATTCAACATTACATCACAAAAACACGCCTATATGATTCTGACCCCCATGAACCCCACTTTTATAAAGACAAACTGTGGTTTACAGGGGGTAAACCTTATTTTTCTTATTTCTGCTCTGAATTATAGATTGTCGGTAATCGTTAGAACCGCCTCTTTGCGGTGGTTCTAACGTGTAGAACCGTCTCATTGCGGCGGTTCTAACGTGTACTCACAATCTATATTTTGAGCAGAAATAAGGAAAATATCACAATTTTTCATTTAAAATTTTCGTTTTTAGATGGTAAAATTCACAATGTATTTGTACAGGCATGTTTGCGTAATGAATTCCAGAGTCAGCTAGGCTTCAGTGTAGGCCTACTAATGAAGCTGAAGCTATTAAACAACAGGAAACAACCTCTAGCCCTTGCCTAGTCACGCCCCGTCAAGGAAGTTAACTCTGTTGTTGTCGACATTCTATGGCTAGGTTAGCTTTTCTAAGGTTACGGTGGTTAGCAATCGCCAAACAACGATCGAACTATTGGCTTGAAGACCTGTCAATCAATTCTGGCACGGGCTACATTGAGGTTAAATGCATTTATTACACATTAAAATCCATTCCTGAAGTGACAATGAAATTGTGCAGATTTGGTGTGTAAAATGCTTTAACAATGGTTACAAAAGATAGGTCTGGAGAAAATGTTGAAGTGACAATAATATGCCACATATGCAGGGTGTGACCTTCATTCTTTTCCCAAAACCAAGTGTAGACTATGAAAATTGTAGGTTTAAAAGATTAAATAATGGAATAGTCTGTACTGTTTCGACTGATAGATTAAAATGACAATTTGATATAGTATCCACATTTTTCATCACTTTACAACCAATCTTTGATCAACGTCGAACTAACATCGATTCGATGTTTAGTTTGTTTGTTGATTTGAAGTCGTCCCTGTCAACACTGTAAAGGTCATTTTGGAGACGTTGCTTCCAATTTTGTGGGACTTTTATCCGACATTAAGATGAAATGGCATCTCAAGCCCTGCCGCCAATAAAACCAAAAGGGTTTATAAGCATGGGCGGGCCGACTCGCACCGCGTTGCCAAGGCAGGCTTAGATCCTCTAAGCGGTTTACAAGTACTCGTGTGCGGGCTGGTTTCAGGTCTGCGTGGAAGCATCACATCACGTGAATAAGTCCGTGAAATGAACATCCACCTAATCCCCACTATATATAGAGAAAACTGGGGTTTACGGGGTATACATTATTTTTCTTATTTCTGCTCCAAGACATATGTTGTGGGTACACGTTAGAACAACCTCATTGACCGCCTCAACGAAGCGGTTCTAACGAGCACCCACAACCTATGTTTGCAGTATAACTACCATGATACGCGCCGGAATTCGGAAGAAACGCCTGTAAAATGACCTAAATAATGTTTGCAGGGGTGTTTAATCTCAAACCAAACAGCAGAAAATAGGACCCCATTCTTCCAGGGTGAATATCAGACAGACACATAAATTACTCTGAACTGTCTGCACACCTCCCATGAGGCTCATTGCTGGCCATAATTTACCTGCCGATGCCTGAGTTGTAAAATTAAAACCAGCACTGGTGTTATCTTCTAGGTTTTCAGAAAGTCAAAGGGGAACTTGAATACAATTTGCCCACTGTGTATAGCTACCGTTTTCTTATTGATAACTTGAAGTGCAATATCATTCCATGATAATCATATGACTGTATGTTACACACACACGCGCACGCACGCACATGCACGCAGATGGAGTGAGAGAGTCTTAAAATAAAAAAAAAAAAATAGAAACTAGAGGCAATATACAATCTAATCAGCAAAAACCAAGGGTGCTGATCAGACTGCATGGATGTTCAGGTTGATATTCAACTTTTTGGCGTTGAAACCCACAAAAGCCTTTTTATATTTATGTTATTATTCTATCACCTGTGTAACATATAGTGCATTCTAGTACTGGTGAAAATCTCTCTCTCTCTCTCTCTCTCTCTCTCTCTCTCTCTCTCTCTCTCTCTCTCTCTCTCTCTCTCTCTCTCTCTCTCTTTCATGAGAAATGGCCCTTGTGAAATTTTTTGATGAAATCTCGTCGGCATTATAACTCAAAAAGTATCAAAGCTGCGCCTTGAAAGTTGATGAATGGATCTCACTTTAGCCATGTGAAGTATTACCTTTTAAACTAGGAGCAAGCAGTGTTGGGGGCATAGTGTTTCATAAACACCAGCTCTTGTTTCTCTTATTTCGACCCGAGGTGTGCAAAAAACCGGAGTATTCGGAGAAAAACCACCTGACCTTCCATTGCAGAACTTAGCGTCTCATGAATGGATTGGAAGTGATGGGTAGACATTACGCTAACACATCCGTGCGACATAGTGCATTTTTCACATCTCCAAAATGGCTAGTTTTCAGATGAAAATCCCTGATATTTTTCGTATTTATACTGCAAATTTCTGTAAAATAAAGTGGGGTTTATTGGGGTGGGGGTGGTGTTCACGTGATGTTGACATTGTAGGTACCGATCCGAGTCTTGAACACATCGTTTCATGATAGTTAACATTTCTGCCAAGTAATTTCAAAATTCATTCAGGAATAGCAAAGTTGTTAACTAACCATTTTTAACCTTTGACCTCTACGTATGACCTTGATCCTCGATGTACTGACTGAGTCTTGTGCGCGAAACATCGTCTCATGATGGTTAACATTTCTGCAAAGTGATCCGGGAATAAAGCAAATCACTGAGAGTACTGGTGGGTCGATCGTCTTTTAGTGTAGGTTGGCAAAATAGTCCTGAGCTGAGAATCGAACTGTTCGTTTAACATGAGCTAGCACAGTAGATCTGATCAGACATCGCGTTATGTGGCGTCTGGCTATGTAGATTCTGTTTGCCAATGCCCAAGTGCACGAGCACAGTCCACCCGCGCCCGCCTATCGGGGCTTGAATAAATAGATGGGCTGTGCGATGCTTCCACGCAGAGCTGACAGTCCAGTAACATTGGAAGTGACGTCTCCAAATGGCCTATACATTCTTGACGGGGACGTTAAACCTTAAATCAAACAAACGAGCAGAGTCCAGAATTTTCTTCTTACGCTGCGCTCTGACGTCTAAGGGTAGTACTTGGGTTTTGTTCAACAGAGTGGGGAGGGTGCAAACGCAGCCCTACCCATCTTTTGGAAATTATCTCAGATTCATGCAGTTTTTCACCCTCTGCAAAATACCTGAAATTCGCATCCTCAACCTGCCCCTTTTCAGAGTCTGCGTACGGCCCTGAATCATGTTCAAAACAATTATTGTTACATGGCGAACAGTGCCGACCCTGATCAGAAGCAATATACTCTAAAGCCGATCTTGGTCTACGCTGTATGTCTAAAAACGGTACCACCTATAAAGTCTGCGCGACTCATTTTTGCCATTAAACATTTCAGGGACGGGCCTCCGTGGCCTAGTGGTAAAGAGCGCTGACTCTTGATCATTAGGTCTCTCACCGCTTTGGTTCGAGCCTCGCTCGGGTCATATGGGAGACGCCAAGTTCTGCAACTGAAGGTCATGTGGTTTTTCTCCGGGTACTCCGGTTTTCGCCCACCTCTGATTAACGATTGGCTCGATATGAGTGAAATAATCTTGAAAGGGCCGTAAAACCAAAACAAAAAAAAAAAAAAACATTTCGGGGCTCTAAAATTAAGTTCTTAGCAGAAGTTGGAAAAGTTTATTTTTACTCGACTTGGCATACATTTGTGTAACAGTTTAAAAATGGAGTTTCCGAAAGACGTCACGTGACAGTGTGGCCTGGATAAGGTTACTGTTTTTCTCTCATTACGAGAGCAACCTGGCAATTTATACTATTTCGTTTAACCCTCAAATGCCACTATTTAAGCAAACAGTGTAGTCCCTGTGCAACCGGCTGAGCAGACGCCACATTCCGCGGCGTCTGATCTGAGTATTATCCAGCACACGATTCCTGTCAAGACTATAGATAGCTCTTGTTATAGCCTAGCCACCAGGTGTTAAATGAGTAATATGGAATTAAAATCATCTTTTGCATTAAAATGAACAGTGTATAAAAGTTTAGCTAGTCTAGTCTCTCTGGCTCAATTTTAACCTAAGATTTGAGACTCTACCAAATAGACTTGCCATTACTAAGAAGGTGATAATTTTTTAAACCAATAAAAAATACCAACAAAAAATGATCAGACTTTTATTATCAAACTAGTAGCTAGTCTACTCTTGTTACATCGATAAAAATAGCGCAACGTTTAAAGTTCTATTAATAAAACATAATATTGGTTTTCCCAAATCAGTGATGGTCACGTGGACAACTGCATGAATACCGTTTGCCATTTAGTAAATTTGGGCCGATCGTAAACCGATCGATCCAAAAAGCTATTGACTGAACACGAAAAATGACCTTTTTTGACATTTGACCACTGTGACCTTGAGCATGGAGGTACCGACCTGGGTCTTGCGTGCGACAAATTGTCTCATGATGGTCAATATTGCTGCCAAGCTATTTTCAAATCCATCCAGGAATAACAAAGGTATTGACAGGACACAAGAAAATACACTTTTCTTTACCTTTCACCTCCATGACCTTGACCTCGGGGGTACCGACCTGGGTCTTGCATACGACACATTCTCTCATGATGGTTAACATTTCTGCCAAGGAATTTCCAAATCCATCAAGAATAACAAAGATATTGACGGACGGACGGACGGCAGTCGGACGGACAGCGCAAGGTCATAATACATGTACTTCCTTTTTTCCATTTGTCGATTGATTTGATTGATTGATTCGAGGTATAACGTCCTCGTCGACACTGTAAATGTCATTTTGGAGACGTTGCTTCCAATTTTGTGGGACATTTACCCGTCCTTGAGATGAAATGACATCCCAAGCTCTGTCGCCCAATGAAACCAATAGGGTTTTTAAGCATGGACGGACCGACTCGCACCGCTTTGCCTGGGCAGGCTTAGCGGTTTACCAGTATTCGTGTGCGGGTCGGATTCAGCTCTGCGTGGAAGCATCATGCAGCCCATCTATTTCTTCAAGCCCCGATGGGCGGGGGCCATATTGTCGATTGTATTGGAGTTAAACGCCCAATCAACACTGTTTTAGGTAATTTCGGAGCCGGTCCGTTTACCTATCCACCTTTTTCCTGGACAGGCTTAAACGAAAGTGGTTAACCAGTACCGTGCATATTCTTTCGCAAGAAACTGACAACTTCCCTTCTTGAATCAGCGGAAAGGAGAGAATGGCCGTAGAAAAGATTCCATGATCAGTCCCTCGAAAGAATGTTGCCAACCGTGGCAGGTATCGAACCCGCGTCCTCCTGATCACCAGTCAGACGCGCATCCGACTGAGCTACCGAGGCCGGGTTTTTTTTTTTTTTTTTTTTTTCAAAACTGGCATATAAAAATCAAAGCACTGAGAAATCTGGTTGGTCGATTGTCCCTGAGTGTAGGTCGGAGAGATAGTCCTGGACTGTGATTTAAATTGTTTCATTTAACCCTGAAATTCTCGATTTTAAGCAATTAGTGTCGACCTTGATCAGATGCCGCTTTCTGTTGCGTCTGGTCTGGGTCAATGTTTGCCAAGTCAAACATATGATTCTTAGATAACCCTCTTTCGCAACCCTCTGACCTCAAGGCGGCTACTGTAATACCTGGTATAGTGGCCACCTCTATTTAACAAACAAACCTGTCTTAAGCAAGCATACCCTCGGTTCCCAAAATAGGAAAATGCATTGAAATTCACCTGTTTTAAGCAAGCACCTGTCCTAAGCAAGCACATTCTGATCATCTCTTTGGTGATCTCTCTCTCTCTCTCTCTCTCTCTCTCTCTCTCTCTCTCTCTCTCTCTCTCTTGTGACAATAGGATGACAAATCCTGGCGACAATATGCATTCTTTCATATTTCCAAAACGGTTTCTTTACTGATTAAATATTGAGGCACTTTCCTTTACTCGTACAAATGTTTTGGGTTCTCGTACGAACCGCCTCATTGAGTGCTCACCATTGTGATACGGTTGATAGAAAAAGAAAATGCACTCATTCAGTACAATGTCATTTATACGAACCTGTTAACGTTCTCTCTCTCTCTCTATCTCTCTCTCTCTCTCTCTCTCTCTCTCTCTCTCCTCTCTCTCTCTCTCTCTCTCTCTCTCTCTCTCTCTCTCTCTCTCTCTTCGAGAGAGAGAGAGATCTAGAAATACTGTAAGACCAGGGAGGAAACCATTCTCACTAAAGCTGGGATCAGTCTGGATGATCATTATCTACTCCTATCGCATAAAGTATAGCTATTTAAGGGTTCGACGAAAGGCGTTCAAGCTTAGGATCCCTTTTCGAGCCTAAACGCAGAGACAATCAGCCATCCCATGCGTTTAGTAATTTGACTTCGAAAGCTGGTAAGAAGAAGAAGAAGAAGAAGAAGAAGAAGAAGAAGAAGAAGAAGAAGAAGAAGAAGAGAAGAAGAAGAAGAAGGCAGAGCTGCAAATGTGATATTGCGAGAAATCAGTTGTGTGTTACTCTACCTGCCATAGAGAGTTTAATAATTGAGAGCCCCCGCCCATCGGGGCTTGAAGAAATAGATTTGGCTGCATGATGCTTCCACACAGAGCTGAAACCAAACGCATATATGAGTACTGGTAAACCATTAAGGTCTAAGCCTGCCGAGGCAAAGTGGTGCGAGCCGGCCCGTCCATGCACATATAATTTATTGTTTTGATTGGACGGCAAGGATTGAGATGTCATTTCATCTCAATATCGGGTAAAAATCCCACAAAATTGGAAACATCGTCTCCGAAATGACTTTAATAGTGTTGACTGGAACGCTAAACCTCAAATCAAACAAAGCAAACAAAGACTGAAAGTTTGTTAGATTAATTTTCATTGCACATTGAACTGATCATTACGGTAACACATCTGCGCGGCATTTTCCACATCTCCAAAATGGCCACTTTTGATGAAAACCCATGATATTTTTCTGCAAACATATAATAACGAGTACCCACACCCAATTACAGAAATACGAGAAAATAATAATGTTTATCCTTGTAAACCCCAGCAGGTACCGGTCCCGGTAGCTCAGTCGGATGCGCGTCGGCAGCATTCTTTCATGGAGATTGATCATGAAATCTTTTCTACGGTCATTCTCTCCCTTCCGCTGATTCAAGAAGGGCAGTTGTCAGTTTCTGGTGAAAGAATGTGCAGAGTAATGTGTAACTTTAAAATCTGGACTGGACTTGTGTACTTAGACATTGTTCAAGCCTAGGAAACTGATTAGAGGTTCTAAGCCTGCCCAGGAAAAGTGGCGCGAGTTGGCTTGTCCATGCATATAAACCCTTTTGGTTTTATTTGGGCTTGAGATGATGTCATTTCATCTCAATGTCGGGTAAAACCCCTACAAAAATGGCCTATGAAGTGTTAACAGAGAATTTAAATCGCAGTTCAAACGAACAAATTGTTCAAGCCTACTCTCAGAATCAATTGCAGTTACGTCATACATTTGGTTTAGAAGCCTCCGTGATGTAGTGGTTACGCTACCCGCCTTGTAAACCAGGGGTCGAAGGATCGATCCCGGGCTTCTCCAGACTTTCGGATGAGTCCTTAAACCGAGGTCCCGTCTCCTATGACCTTAGCTGATGGTAGGACGTAAGACTCAAACACTCACTCACTGATTTGAGGTTTAACATCCCCGTCAACACTGTATAGGTCATTTTGGAGACGTTGCTTCTAATTTTGTGGGACATTTACCAGACACTGAAATAAAATGACATCTCAAGCCCTGTCACCCAAAGAAACCAATAGGGTTTACAAGCATGGACCTGAGCAGTTTCGGGATATTTTGCTCACAAGGTTTCCCTGTGTTAAAATGCCAAAGTCCAATGACGGAGGCTGCCATACAATAAGCCCCCCCCCCCCACCCCTCCCCCCACCCAGAGCCGTCGACTCAGGTGAGCTAAAAGCTTCATGCGGATGCAGATGACAGATGCCGTCAAGGCCAGAAATTACCCCACCCCACCAACACGGCAGCTCCTGCAGGGAGCACAATGAGCCAAGACAGCAAACTCTACATGACTGTGTGCACAGTGAATATTGAAAATAGCCTGCACACGTTCACGTTTTGATCAAAGGCTTCACTTGGCTTCTTCATGCTGACAGTGAATACCCTGACCGGACTGTGCCCATGTGCAAGCTTATGTGTGTTTACAGAAAAAACTTCAATATTGTATATATACATTTTGCTGCACCCCGCCCATCGGGGCTTGGAGAAATAGATGAGGCTGCATGGTGCGCCCAAGCAGAGCTGAAACCAACCGCACCTGAGTATTGGTAAACCGCTTAGAAGATGGAAGCCTGCCCAGACAAAGCGGTGCATTTCTGACCGTCAATGTATATAAACCCTATTGGTTTCATTGGGCTTGGGATGTCAGTTCAAAGTCCCAACAAGGGGACAATGATGGCCCTGGGTCGCTCACCTGATTCATAGTGTAAAAAGTGGACCTCGGGGACAGGCCCCATGGCTATAATTTGCATAATCTTGGTAGAGGTCTAAACGGAGATGCTTTCATACTAAATACCGAAGACCGGAGCCTTCTGGTTTGAGACATACAGATTTTTAAAGGTTTTCCCTGTATAAGTCTATGTAAAACAAGTGTGCACCGGCATGGACCCATCTTTGGACCCAGGGCTATAATTTGAACAATTTGACCTAGGCTTTGTGATTTCAGACAAGAGTGGGCCCGGGGCAGAGCCATTTTTTGGCCCCAGAGCTATAATTTGAACGATCATGGTTGAGGTCCACTAACAAAGCTTCATATTAAATATCAAAGAACTGAGCCTTCTGGTTTCAGACAAGAAGATTTATTAAGATTTTCCCAATATAAGTATATGTACAACCAGCGGGCCAAGGGGATTGGGCATTTTTGGCCCCAGGTCTGTAATTTGACAATTTTGATAGAGGTCCACTAGACAAAGCTTCATATCAAATATCAAATACCTGATACTGCTGTTTTAGAGAAGAAGGCTTTTAAAGACATTTCCTATCTAAGTCTATGTTTAACCAAAGGGCCCGGGGCGGGGGCATTTTTTACCTCAGGGCTATAATTTGAACAATCTTGATAGAGGTCAACTACATGTAAATGAAGCTTCACACCAAATATCAAACACCTGGTCATTCCGTTTTCAGACGAGAAGTGTTTTAAAAAGGTTTCCCTATAAAAGTCTATGTAAAACCGGTGTACCCCGGGACGGTGGCAGTTTTGGCCCTAGGGACATAATTTGAAAATCTTGGTACAGGTCCATTAGACACAACTTCATACCAAATATCAAACACCTGGGCCTTCTGGTTTCAGACAAGAAGACTTATAAAGGTTTTCCCCCATTTAAGTCTATGTAAAACCGGTAGGCCCTGGCGCCGGGGCATTTTTTGCCCCAGGGCTGTAAAGTGAACAATCTTGGCAGAGGACAACTAGATACAACTTCATACCAATTATCAAACACCTGGGCCTTCTGGTTTCAGACAAGAAGATTTTTAAAGGTTTTTCCCTATATAAGTCTATGTGGGTGGGTCTATTGGTGGGCCCCAGTGCGGGGATATTTTTGGCCCAAGTGATATCATTTGAACAATCTTGGCAGAGGTCCACCAGATACAACTTCATACCAAATATCAAACACCTAGGCCTTCTGGTTTCAAAGAAGATTTTTAAAGATATTTCCCTATATAAGCCTATGTAAAACTGATGGGACCCGGACCGGGGGCATTTTTGGCCCAAGGGCTATAATTTGAACATACTTGGTAGAGGTCCCATAGATGAAGCTTCATACCAAATAACAAAGTCCTGGGCCGTACGGTTTCAGAGAAGAAGATTTCAGTTAAAAAAAAACAAAAACAATTTTTTGCTCCTGTGACCTAGATGTCCAACGGACCAGAACCGTTTGAACAACTTTGAAAGGAGACCACCTAAGGATAATTCCTGTGAAGTTTGGTCAAAATCCAATCAGTGGTTTAAAGAAATTGTTTACGCACGCCCGGACGCACGACGGACGACGGACAAAAAGTGATCCTAAAAGCTCACGTCGTCACTACGTGACAGGTAGCTATTTACGAAGAGGGTTTAGAGATGAACCCCTAAGATGTCATGAAAAAATATATCGGAAAATGTTGTCTGTTGCATCTTCTTGCAGGTTTTGCATCCTGGCAAACTGTGTGGACCCTGATCTGACTGTACCTCTAACAGCGTGGACATTGATCAGACTTCTCCTAGCATATTTTGCTTCTAATTGTTTTACGTTTCCTTACCTAGGTCGATAGTTGCTAAATGCAATATTTGAGAGAGTCTACAATGTATGAATACAAAAGATTGAAATTATAATTACTGTCAGATTAACCTTAAACTGGAAATGGCTCTGCCCACTCAGGAAGAATTCATTTGGCAGAAGTGTGTGAATATATAGTAAATAATACAATAACAGTTGAAAAAGTCAGCTTGGTCTTCTGCTCTGCATGAATCATGTTTTTTATTTTGGTTTTACGGCCCTTTCAAGATAGTTTCACTCAAATCGAGCCGATCTTTAATCAGAGGTGGGCGAAAACCGGAGTACCCGGAGAAAAACCACCTGACCTTCCGTTGCAGAACTTGGCGTCTCACATGTGACCCGAGCGAGGCTCGAACCACAGCGGTGAGAGACCTAATGATCAAGAGTCGGCGCTTTTAACCACTAGACCACGGAGGCCCGTTTCTGAATCATGTACGTGTACTTTCATTTCGTGACTATTATATCTAAAGCATGATCTCGCAATGTGCTAGTAACTTATCCTGTCTAGGAACAGTGAAGGGAACTGACTAGCCCAACATGACCTTAGCTGTTGACTGGGTAGTGAAACAAAAACTGTATCAGAGAACCCTTTTATTCTGTTGCAGTGTGTTGGAGTTTATCTGACTTAATACCAGGGAACTTTAATTAAGAAGGGCAAGAGGTTGCTCCCTACTGTTTAATTGCTTCAAGCCTAGCTGACACTAGAATTTACTAGAATTTAATGATACATCAAAATGAGCTAAGAATCTGCCTACATGTACGAGTATAGTGTATCTTGGAAGAGAGAGAGAGAGAGAGAGAGAGAGAGAGAGAGAGAGAGAGAGAGAGAGAGAGAGAGAGAGAGAGAGAGAGAGAGAGAGAGAGAGAGAGAGAAATCCAGATAAAAATAGGGGCTAAATTGCCCTTTATGAGACATTATCACTGTATTGGCTAAGAATGAAGTAATATTTATTTATCTGTTTATTTATTTTGAGTTTGTTCGTTTCATTTGAGGTTTAACGTCCCCGTCTACATTGTAAATGTCATTTTGGAGACGTTGCTTCCAATCTTGTGGGAATTTTACCAGACTTTGAGATGAAATGACTTCTCAACGCCTGTTGCCGAATGAAACCAATATGGTTTATAAGCATGGACGCTCCGACTCGCACCGCTTTTCCTGGGCAGGCTTAGATCCTCTAAGCGGTTTTCCAGTATTCGTGTGCGGGTCGTATTTAGCTCTGCGTGGAAGCATCGTGCAGCCCATCTATTTCTTCAAGCCCCGATGGGCGGGGGCCTTATTTATTTTAAGTATAATGGCCCATTGCGAGGCGGTTGAAACCAGTACCCACAATCCATCTTTTTTGCCGAAATAAGAAAAATAATGTATACCCCTGTAAACCCCAGTTTTACTGTATACAAGAAAATCGCCAAATGGCATTATGGACGGGTTTTTTTAAAAAAGGTTTACCAAAAGGTAAACCGAAAAAGGTAAACCGGGACGCGGACGCCCGGCCGCCCGCCCGCCCGCCCGCACGGACATCGCTATTCCTTGAAAAAACCCGTCCAAAAAGTGGGGTTAACATTATATAGGCGTGCTTTCCTGATGATAAAATGTATTCGCTAGATGGCAAACGGTGTAGAAGCCATCTGATCTGGACCTACATTGTTTGCAAAGGTAGACATTTTTGTGTTCAACGGGATAAGGACTAACAAAGGACAGACAGACGCACAGAACCGTAGCAAAACAATGTGTCTCCTCCCCTTTCAGGGGAAGGGGCATAATAATAATAAAATAAATAAATAAATAAATAAATAAACTGTCAATGAAAAAAATGAACCTATAAATTCCGTCGTTGAGACTGATCTTGAAATCTTTTCCTAGTCATTCTTTCCCTTCCTCTGATTCAAGAAGCGCTTCTGGTGAAAAGGATGTGTGCACGTATACTCAAAATAAATAAATAGATAAATAAACTTTACTTCTGTTATCGGCCCCGCCCATCGGGGCTGGCTGGATGATGTTTCCATGCAGAGCTGAAACCGACCCGCACACGAGTACTGGTAAACTGCTCATAGGATCTAAGCCTGCCCAGGCAAAGCGGTGCGAGTCGGCCAGTCCGTGCTTATAAACCCTGTTGGTTTCATAATTGGGCGACAGGGCTTGAGAAGTCATTTCATCTCAATGTCGGGTAAAAGTCCCACAAAATTGGAAGCAACGTCTCCAAAATGACCTTTACAGTGTTGAAGGGGACGTTAAACCTCAAATCAAACAAAATTACTTCTGTTACTCAGAGATATTCTTAACCAATGTCCCAATGCAGTGATAATGTCTCCCAAAGGGCAATTAAGGCCCTATTTTCTTCAAGACCGACCCTAGCTATCTAATTGCTTAATCAGTGGCATTCGAGAGAAATGGCCATTAATCTGACTTTAATATAATTTATGTTGTTGTACTGGTCAGTTTAAGTTGATTTCTTACACAATGTTGCAATATGTAACTGATGTCAATGGCATGTACTTTGGTTTGTGTTCTACGGCCCTTTCAAGATTATTTCACTCATATCTAGTCGATCGTTAATCAGAGGTGGGCGGAAACCGGAATGCCCCGAGAAAAAACACCTGATCTTCCGTTGCAGAACTTGGCGTCTCGTACGTGACCCCAGCGAGGCTCGAACCCACAGCGGTGAAAGACCTAATGACTAAGAGTCAGCGAGGTATGTACAAGATAGCCTGCTCCCAACAAAACGACTAAATACTTTTTTATATGAACATGTATGGGCAAACAATGCAGACCGAAATCCGAGAGGAGCAGTATAAGGATCTGCATTCTTTGACATATGACGCCTATTCAAATATATATTGGTAAAATGTTTGCACCAAAATAAATAAATAAATAAATAAATAAACAAATAAATAAATAAATAAATAAATAAATAAATAAATAAAAATAGAACCAAACTTTTCAGATAAAAATCGTGATATTTTTCATGTTTCTGATCGAAATACAGACCGTGGGCACTCGAGAGAATCGCCTCGGCGAGGCTGTTTTTATGACTACCCACAATCTATGTTTTTGAGATAAAAATCCTGACAGCTTTCATGTTTCTGCTCAAACCACAGACCGTGAACACCCAATAGAATCGCCTCGGTGAGGCTGTTTTTACGATTACCCACAATCTATGTTTTAAGCAGAAAAAGAAAAATAATGCTTATCCGAGTCAACTCCAGTTTTACTATTTCAAAATGGGGGTTAAGGGGTCAGAATTATATAGATGTACTCGTAATTTGTGACAATATACAGACCGCGAAGGTAAAGAAAATAAAAGCCAAATGTGAGCTAAGCCCCCCCCCCCCCACCCCACCCCCACCCCTCACACAAAAAATAGCCGTGTTTTCGCTAACCCAACGACCCTGCTTCAGACACTGACTCTACTAGTTTTATCAATAAAGAACAAAATAAAAATTAAAACACCAACCGTACCAATTTCAATATCCGATCCTACCCAGTGTCGTCTTTGCATTTTCCCATATTATTTTTGCGTTTTAAGTACATTTTTTTTAGTTTTTGTCATTTAGTACCTTCAAAAATACAGGGCTGACTTTTTTGAGCATTTAAAATGAATTATATATACAATCCAAGTCTCAACATGACAACTTTATTGACAAAAAACGTGTACAAAAACAAAAATACATAAAAAAATACAAGCCCGATCCTGTATTTTTTGAGGGAAAAAAAATAATAAAAAAAGTTTCTCGCACCTACTGACCAAACTTTTTTTCAGCATGATAGTAGAAGCACAACTATGTTTTACGCCTAGGTCAAGATATCAAACACTTGTTCTTAAACATCGAGGCGGCTGCGTTTTTGTGATTGTCGTATTTCAAATCCGCAAAACGCGTTTGTGTCACACACTCAATGCGTATTGTTTTTCAATAATACCATCTGCGTCAGCATGCATACGCAATGTGTATTGTTTATCGATACGCTCAATGCGTCTGCATGATTAAAACTTCACAATACGCGCATTGCGTATTCGTTTCATATACGCACAATGCTTTTGCACACGTAAACTTTGTCACACACGTATTTGCGTATTTTTGTTTATTTTGGCGACTTTTTCCTGTGTCAGTACTGGCGTCAGTATGCAGAATAAAGGGTTTTGAAAAATCTGCATATGCTAAAATAGGAGGAGAGGACAGTTTTTCTTTAAGGGAATTAAAAGCAAGCTCTTGAGCATCATCCCACTGCCAAGGAACAGACTCCCTCTTCTTCTTCTGTCTGGGAACTTTATGGGTACAATGGCCCACAAGTAAATCATTTAAGGGTTTAACGATTTTGGCATAATCCCTTATAAACCTCCTATAGTAGCCCGTGAAGCCTAAAAATGACCGTAATTCTTTTACGTTACTTGGTGCGGGCCAAGCAGCTAATGCCTCTATTTTGTCTGGGTCAGTTTTTACTCCCTCTTCACTTACCACATGTCCCAGATATTTAACATTCGTCTTAAAGAATTCGCACTTTGAGGGCTTTAACTTAAGACCATGTTGCCTTAATCTGCTAAAAACAGCTTCCAATCTGTCTAGATGATCCTCAAAATTTTCAGAGAAAATCAAGATATCATCTAAAAAGATTAGACATTCCTTCAAATTGAGTTCCCCCATAGTGCGCTCCATAAGACGTTGAAATGTTGCCGGTGCGTTAGTTAACCCGAATGCCATGCGATTACATTCGTAAAATCCCAGGTTTCCTACGCTGAAGGCTGTTTTATGTTTGTCTTCTTCTTTCATTTCAACTTGCCAATATCCACTGCGCAAGTCTAATTTTGAGAAGAATTTTGCCCCTAGAAGTGTATCTATGGTGTCATCAATACGAGGCAATGAGTATGCATCTTTAACTGTACGGCTATTTAATTTGCGAAAATCTACGCAAAAGCGTAATGAGCCATCCTTTTTTCTAACAAGCACGACATTGGAAGAAAATGGACTTTGTGACTCCCTTATTGCACCTGCTTCTAACATTTCTTTAAGATGTATACGAACTTCCTCAAAAAGGGCTGGAGGAATTCTACGATAAGGCTCTTTGAAAGGAGTTTCATCATTAAGTTTTATCTCATGCTTAACAATGTCTGCTTTGCCAAGGTCTGTTGGACCTTTAGAAAATATACAAGACCATCTATTTAATACAACCTTTGCCTGCTCTTCCTGATCCGAAGTAAGATTTTCAGTGTCAACAGTGATGCCTAAATCTTCAAAAGATGTTGAATTTAAGTTTTCTTCCTGTTTTTGTGATAAATCAGGAGTCCAAGAATCAACTACCTTTACACCATTCAAAGAACAGAGAAGAGATTTTGGAGGAATCTCAATCACATGAGCAGACAAATTACAAACACGGACTGGAATTCTATTAGTCGTACCAGAATGTTTCAATTCAACAACACGAGGACAAATGGTCAAATCACCTGATAAAGAAGTGTCTGTATGCTCTGTAACCGCAGTGTTTAAATGACCTACATTTCTTGCTATCCCATGCACAGTTTTAATCTCACCGGGAGCTAAACGAATACCAAAGTTGTTTGTAGTTTTGACTGGTATATTGTCATCACATATATTATCAAAAGCTAACTGCCATTCCTCAGGGACTGATTCCTCTAAAACTTGTGAGGAAGTATACTTTGAGTTCCTACAGCGATTAATAATATTAGTACCAATCAAAGATGGAACTTTACTATTGTACGCAGTATCTGAAACAACTAACATAGGTATCTTGTCAGATAAGGCACCAAAATGTGGAATCTTAATATCTGCTTCAATATAGCCAATGTATGGAATCTTACTACCATTGGCAGTTGTGACTGACAGACCAAATTCCGAAATATCATGTAAACTTGGTTTTGGACTCAAAGATTCATAAAATGATTGTGAAACTGAACTAATCATTGAGCCTGTATCTATTAAGCCACGTGTATTGACACCACAGATATTAATATCACTTTCATTAGATGAACCTATCATTCTTTCAAGTACAGTGGGATTTGACTTAGGGCTACTATAGGTGGTAGCTTCCTCTGGTCGCCCTTCAACAGAGGAAGTTAAAAGTTTAAATGTTGATCTGAACCATTTGAAGTACCATTTGAAGTACCACCACGGTTAGCACCACGGCCGCTAGTGCCACCGCGATAATTACTTCTGGACCGACCACCACCAAAACCGCCACGCGAAGTATCATTTTGGGAATCAATTGTGTTTCCCTGGTACACCCGGCCAAAATCACCATGTGTGTTATTGTAGCTACCGCGTCCATAACCAACACGAAAATTGCCTCTCTGCCTGAAATTCCTACGGTTATAGTTTGTATAGCCGCCGCGCTGATCTTGAAAAGATCTGTAGGACGACGACTGACTTTCAGCAGACTTCTGCTGATTTTCAAGTCGTTGTTCCATAGACTTCATTCTGCCCATTAAATCGGACAGCTGTTTTAAAATTTTGTCCTCTTTGGACTCCGTTTCAGCCTGTCCAGACTGCTGTTGGGCCTTTTGTTTCTGAGTAGGTCTCAGGCAACTGGCTTCCTCAGATTCTACCTTTCGAATCTCTTTTAGCAAAGATTGAAATTCAAAAATACTGTCATAAAGATGACGGGTAGAATTTTTCAGTTGCTGGGATTTAAGCCCAGTCCAAAATTTACTACGAAGGATGGAATCTTTTGCTGAAAATTCAATGTGGCCATGAGTAACTGCCCTTGACAGTGTTTGCTCAAGACGCGTCCCATATGACACTATAGATTCAGAATGTTTCTCAAAGTCATTATAAAATGTTTGCATCAGGGTTGCACCTGTGCTCACAATACCATAAAACCCTTCTAATTTGGCTAAAATTTCATCAACAGATGCATTTTCCCCAAGAGGTATAATTACATCTCTCGCAGAACCTCTGAGAGAGTTTCTTATAGATTGTAATAAGGAATATTCAGGTAATTCCTGAATATTTCTTAAACATTTCACCTCTAAGCTCCATACTTCATATGTAGCTTCTCCCTTTTATGGTACTTCCGAACCACTGAAAATGGGGAGTTTGGGGAAGAGAAATTTTGTGGCACATAAGTGACATTTTGACCTTGTGATGCATTAAAAGGTTGATGCATTGTTGGGACAGGGGAATGTGTAGTAAGGGGATTTTTAAATGTAAATTTAGGTTTAGCTTGTGATACTGGGTTTGAAGGTAATGTCGCCCGGGGAGTACTTGTAAGAGTATTAAATGTAAATTTGGGCTTAGCAGCCTCAGATACTAGGTCTGATGGTAATGTAACCCGAGATGTACTAGCAAGTGCACTTTTCTTAGCTAATGCTAAAAGGGCATCATAATCTTCTTTACTGAGTACTTTATACTCAGAGCTAGCTTTAACTTTTGTCAAAGCTTCTTCCAGTGCTTTATCACTTTCATCCCCCGTTGCTCCACCTGTAGCTCCTTCAGATTTATTCAAAGACATTTTGAAAAATAATGCTTTATTTCAACAGGGTATTTGAAAATACTTTAAATTATATTATTGTCACTAATAGTGGACTTGTACTGATAATTTACAAAAAAAAAAATGACCAGAAATAAAACAGCAAACTGTTGGAAGACTCAAGTGAGGCTATGCAGTAATTGCTCTTGACTGATGGTTGACCGAAGGTTAAGCACCTGACGGGGAAGAGACCCTACCTACTGCGCCACCTTCACTCAATAAGTATCAGCAAAGAACAAAAACTACAAGGCTAAATTCACTTGCAATCTACAAATATTTGAGTGATGATCTTTTTCATCCAACAGTAAGCTAGATCCGAATTTGGATGAATACCATCTTTGTACAAAGAAAAATCTAAACTGGACCTACTGCTAATATCACCATGTGCTTTTCTGTCATTTTGCAGATCTCTTTTGAAATTTGGTGAATTAACACTATTAGCTTTATTTACTTCTTGAATAAAGTCATTGATCAAAGCAATTCTGTCAGTTAAACGGAAGTCATTTTCTTTGAAACTGGCATAATTTTCATTTCCCAAATATTTGTTATAGAGCTGAATGGAATAATAAGGTATTTTTAAGGACACTATTTTAACAGTTGGAAAGTGAGACACAAAGGCAAGATATTTTCTAATTTGATCCTCAACATAAGTAACTGCTGCACTATCTGAACTGTGCCTTAAATCTATATAATTCCTTCTTACTTTTCTGTTATTACTGTCAGTATATATAACTCTATTTTTCACAGTAAGATCACAAGTACCCAACCAAATGTATAATACAACATGCTTGTAAATATTAACTTTTCTTTTAAGATTATTTTTCAGCCAAAAGTACTGATCTAAGAACCTTAATCCACCCCTACAAGCAAAATCAATTGAATAACCTTTTTCCTCTATTATATGAGCATGCTGTTTCAAATAATTTCCTTTGCTATCTGACACAAGGATAGGCTTATACTTCAATGGTCCTCCAAAATTATTTGGGCGTTTATTATATTTCACTACTCTGTGTTTACTCATTACAAATATAATGACTGAAATAGTGTTGACAGATATTAAACTCTAGTCAAAACCATGTTATTGAAATACTGAAGAACTAGGGTCTGAATCACAATTTAAATAAACATATTTCTAGTACAAAACAAATCACCTACCTAAGTTCACATAGTGTGCACTTGGGATTCAAAATTCAAGGCCACAAGGAGGGGTAAGCATTCACTAGAACTAGGCTACATGGGAGTATGGCAACCTACAAAAGTAACATCTCCAATAGAACCCAAAATATCACAGTCAGGAATTAATCTAAAATAGTAGAATAAAATATTCTCTTACAGGCATCAGCATTCATCCTGTGGAGTGAAGTGTGTTAGAAATAAGGCATGCAAAAAAATAAGTGCAGTTGTGAAACATGCATTTACACTAAGCCTTACAGTTACACTAACACTTACATTTACACTGTGTCTACATAATACAAATACAGACAGCTATATAATGTGTAAATAATGCAAACACTTAGACAACATAATTCATAGTGATTAACTGTAGACTACTCAACTAAGCTGAAATTAGATAGAGTCTATCACCAGCACACTCAAATTCTGTTTGTTAATGCAGTGACATTTCAAACTATGAGAAAAAGATCATGAAAGGTCTATATTGCATTAAGCTATCTGAAAAAGAAACATTGTATCTAACTACTATACATCAACACAGAAATCCTGTTAAAATATAGCACAAACACACACAAGCACATATACATAATACTGATAAGAGATAAATAATAAAATAGAAACAGTTCGGCTGTCACGTATGTGCCGTAATAATCAAAGTTGAAAGAACCATCATCTTGACAGTGATGTCTTTATAATATCACTAGTTGATGGCTAGTGTTTATAGATAATACTCTACGCGCATGGTAGTTATGTTGAAATTTATGCAAGCTTGCTTAAATATAAATTAGACTTAAGATTTTAATTTTCACGGGGCCGGCCATATTCGCGTACTGCAGTAAAGATATGTTGTGAGAACTATATTCATCACAGATACACGAACAATAATTCACAGCAGAGAATATCAGACATCACGAATAAAACACAGTAGTGGACATCAGACATCATGAAGACACAGACATCACATACAGCCAGAACACCCTCAGTTGATCTAGTGGATTCGTTGAACCGATTTGGTGGGCGCCATGTGTCGCAGGTGGAGTTTGGGATAAAGGAGTAACTCAGTCGGACTAGTTGGTTTTATTTATAAAATAGGAGAAAAAGGCTGTCCTGCAACAAATACAAATAATTGTCATAGCTACTATAATATACTAATAAATATATATGACTAATTGATATTACATATATTCAATATAGCATGACAATACAAACTGTCATAACTATCCCTGAATAAATATAATAAATATAGAGAAGACTTTGTCGGTATGAATCGACAAATGTCAGACGACGACAACAATTCTTCGGACAGCCGGTGCATGATAATATATGAAAGTATTCCAACCTCATGCACAAATCATATTAACATAAATAAATAAATACAGAAATTCTAAAATACAGAGAGGCAGATTAGACGTCACGGAGATAACAAAGATACAGATCAGACGGCTCAGCTTCACCGACCGAGCTGTATATTTGCCTCTCACAATTTATATATAAATTTACCTTGGTCAAGAAGCCGTATGATACAGTGGTTTGCATATTATGCGCTTAATAATCGAGGTCCTTGAATTGATCCCTGGCTCCTTCAGACATCAGACAAACCGCCAGACCAAGGCCTCATCTCTGCATGACCATACTAGTTGCTGGGACACATAATTAAAACTTCACACACATTGGTCTTATTAAAACTACATAATCTTGGGACCAGCACATAAAATATTGCAGCACAGGGAAAATATTAATGTTTCACTCCAGGTTTTACCGAAATTCCTTATATAATAACTATCTTCTGTATCGGAATGTGGGACACAGACCGACATAATGAACAATGGCTGGGACAACTCTTGTTCCCCTAAATAACCAATGCAACTACATAAAACTATTCATGTACATACGTAAACTCACAAACTGAATGGCAAACATTGCAGACCCCGATCAGATGGCATCATCAGAATTCATCTGATCTGGTTCCACACTGTTTACAAAGGCAGAGATGTACATGAATAGCAGGACAAGGGATAAACTAAACCATGTTCTTCTATGGACAACTTGAAAGCATTTTGCTTATCAGCAATTTACATGTACAATGTAAATATTGGCCCATTCAGAATAAATACACAATTTCTGGTAAAATAATACTATTGTGGAAAAGGGCAAGAATTGGGGAATTACCTGGACTCATCTTAAAATAATAATACTACTAGATCTATATCTATTTCTGAAATCATTGAAGACTTCAATTCAGTTGAAAATCAGCTGTACAACATGGCTGTTCCAGAAATCATACAAAAAGATTTCCCGCGTGCAATAATTGTTATTGTGCATATTAAAAGTGACCAATCACACATACTGTTACTCACACATACGTTAAAAGTCAATGGGGAAAATACCTTTGGCTATAATAAAGAAAACCCATTGGTTGACCTCAAATGTCAAAAATAAACAATAATGAAGGCACTTTCGTTTTGCCACCGGAATATAAGCCGAAGTGACGAGGTGCAGCAAACTACCGAAAAAGGGACAACCAAGACAATTCACCTTTACGAGTACATTACGAAAAGTAACAACTGTGACAATAATGTTATGCATTTTCATGTCCATGGCGCACTCAAGTAGTTTGTTGTCTACGCCCGTGTGAAAGCTTTTGCTACGGAAGCATTTAATAAAAGGTCATTGTGACTGGTTTTCTTTTGACTGGTTTCACTCCTGGCAGCGGTAATGAAATTGTGGTATCCGAACATGCTCCATTGGCATTATTTGCAGGGACGAATGTCAGAAAGTTCACCGTTCTTCGGATCGGGACGTTAATTGGAGCCCCCCCCCCCTGCCCCCCCTCCCTGGGCAAGCAGAATCATCCCCTGTGCATGTTAAAGATCCCTACCGTAATACCATGGTTACTGTGTTGGCTTTCAACATGCAAATCAGGAATGTATGAATATACACCTGCCTAGAATGTCCGTGAGGGCGTATGACAATATATTGAGAAAGAAAGAAAATTTATCACCGTTGCTCTCACGCATGCAAAAAAAAAAAAAAACATAAATTCGTGGTTTACATGACGTTGACTTCGCTCTCATCTCTTTCTTTACACATCTAGTTCTTACTGCTCGGAAGAGTTTTTTTTAAAATGGTTAACCTAAATTGCGAAATGAAACAAGAGGACCAAGCTGGTCCTGTATCGCTCACCTGAGCTAACAGATTCAAAGTTTCAGGAAGTGCCAACCTTTACTGAAGGATTAATGGAAGGACAGGGTGATGACAGGGTAAGCAATTTCTGCAAAACAAGTAGAACGTAACTCTATGATAAATAGGCTGACCTCACCAGTTTTAAAACTCATTCAAGCTTTTATTCCTGACTTGCTAAGAAGATCCGATATAAACTGATGGGGCTATGGTGATGACAAGTTCAAAAATAAGCAATTAACTGCTGCAATCAAAGGGATGTTACTCTGAGACAAATAGGCAAACCTCAAGAGTTTTCAAACTTCTCCGTGCTTTAAACCTGACTTATTTGTTTGTAAGTTTCATGAAGATCCGGGGGCAGCAGTGCTTACAAGGTCGAAAATTGGCAATTTTTAACAATCAAAGGCATGTAACTCTATGATAAATGTGCCGACTTGGCCAGTATTCAAACTCATCCAAGGTTTTATTCCAAGCCACTTTACATATAGGTGTCAGAAAAATCCGATCAAAACTGAAGGGGCTACGGTGATGACAAGGTCAAAATTTGGCATTTTTAGCAATCAAAGGGATGTTTCTCTAAAATAAATGGGCCGACTTGGCCAGTTTTCGAACTCATCCGAGGTTTCATCCCCAGCCATCTCACATATAAGTTTCAGAAAAATCCGATCAAAACTGAAGGCGCTACGGTGATGACAAGGTCAATAAGTTTCATGAAGATCCGATCAAAACTGAAGGGGCAGCAGTGCTAACAAGGTCGAAAATAGGCATTTGTAAGCAATCAAAGGCATGTATTTTTGTGGGAAATTTGCCGACTTGGCCAGTATTCAAATTCATCCAAGGTTATATTCCCAGCCACCTTACATATAAGTTTCAGAAAGATCTGATTAAAACTGAAGGGGCTACGGTGATGACAAGGTCAAAATTTGGCATCTTTAGCAATCAAAGAGATGTTACTCTAAGATAAATGGGCCGACGTGGCCAGTTTTCCAACTCATCCGAGGTTTCATCCCCAGCCACCTTACATATAAGTTTCCGAAAAATCCGATCAAAACCGAAGGGGCTACGGTGATAACAAGGTCAAAAAGCAACATTTTCAGCCATCAAAGGGACATAACTCTACGATAAATGGGCTGACTTGGCCTGTTTTCGAACTCATCCGAGATTTTATCCCCAGCCAGAAAGATCCGATCAAAACTGAAGGGTCTATGGTGATGACAAGGTCAAAAATCGGCATTTCAGCAATCAAAGGGAAGTAAATCTATGATAAATGGGCCAACTTGGCCGGTATTCGAACTCATCCTAGGTTTTATCCCTAGTCACCTTACATATAAGTTTAAGAAAGAGCCGATCAAAACTGGAGGGGCTACGATGATGACAAGGTCAAAAATCGACATTTTCAGCCATCAAAGGGACATTACTATATAGTAAATGGGGCGACTTGGCTGGTTTTCGAACTCATCAGAGGCTTTATCCCCAGCCACCTTACATATAAGTTTCGGAAAGATCTGATCAAAACTGAAGGGGCTACAGTGATGACAAGGTCAAAAATCAACATGTTCAGCAATCAAAGGCACCTAACTCTATGATAAATGGGCCAACTTGGCCGGTATTCGAACTCATCCTAGGCTTTATACACAGTCACCTTACATATAAGTTTCAGAAAGATCCGATCAAAATTGGAGGGGCTCCGATGATGACAAGGTCAAAAATCGACATTTTCAGCCATCAAAGGGACATAACTATATAGTAAATGGGGCGACTTGGCCGGTTTTCGAACTCATCAGAGGTTTTATCCCCAGCCACCTTACATATAAGTTTCGGAAAGATCTAATCAAACCTGAAGGGGCTACAGTGATGACAAGGTCAAAAATCAACATGTTCAGCAATCAAATGGACCTAACTCTATGATAAATAGACCACCTTGGCCAGTATTCCAACTGCTCCGAGGTTTTATCCCCAGCCACCTTACATATAAGTTTCAGAAAGATCCGATCAAAACTGAAAGGGCTACGGTGATGACAAGGCCAAAAATCGGCATTTTCAGCAATCAAATGGACGTTACTCTGTGATAAATGGACCAACTTGGCTGGCTTTCGAACTCCTTCGAGATTTTATCCCAAGCCACGTTACATATAAGTTTGAGAAAGATTCGATCAAAACTAAAAGGGCTACGGTGATGACAATGTCAAACATCGGCATTTTCAGCAATCAAAGGGACGTTACTCTATGATAAATGGACCGACTTGGTCGATTTTCGAACTCATCCGAGATTTTATCCCCAGGCACCTTACATATAAGTTTCAGAAAGATCCGATCAAAACTGATAGGGCTACGGTGAGGACAAGGTCAAAAATCGGCATTTTCAGTAATCAAAGGGACGTAACTCTAAGATAAATGGGTCGACTTGGCTGGTTTTCGAACTCTTCCGAGGTTTTTTCCCCAGCCACCTTATATATAAGTTTCAGAAAGATCCGATCAAATTGAAGGGGCTACGGTGATGACAAGCATTTTGCCATTGTAATTCTATGGGACCTTGTGATTGCCATAGCAACCAAAGTTTTCATGCGATTTAAAAAAAAGCTCTTCATATTTGGAGGAAATAAAGCATCAGCCTGAGGCGTGTGATCAATATCTACATTGTTTGCTATAAATACGGGAATTTAAGGCTAAACTTTCAGAAGGTTCCCTATCAATTTTTCGCCTGCACATTCGCTGCCAGTGCTTTGATTTGTTCTACAGCGGAGAATTGAAACACTCCACAGCTGAAAACAACACGCATTTAATGCTATAATGGAGCCTAAACAAGGACATCAAAATCTCTGACGGTATACCATTTGAACGCAACTACCCATCTTGAGTTTGCGGATATAAAATGAAAAGTATATAGATGGCTAGTGCTTTTGGCGATTTCATAAGGGCCAGCTTCGACGAGACCCTATACTATTGTCGGGTCGAACTGGTTATATTGTATCATTAAAGACACTTATTATGTATTTAGCTTATACAGCAACCTAAAAAGTCAAGGGGTATGCAATAATTTAGCAAATTTAACCAAAAAAGGAAAATATGCAGCGTGGCATGATAAATGGCATTTAGTGTCATGACACACACACGTAGCATAACGCGACGTCAGAGGGCAAAATTTCTGGTGTCACCGCACCACAGTGACCTTAGAAACAACATGGACGCTCGAATAAAAGTTTCTCAGCGCTTTACATTCTGTATGAAATTTTGTAAATCAATATTTCGTTTTAGCTTTAGAAATTATTTTCGATGTTGAGACGCATCCACAGGAGCATAGCGCATTCATTCCAATGGAAAATTCAAACCAGAAAAGCCCGAGAAGTAAAAATCTAGTTGATTTCTGAAAATCTATCGAAATAAATACAACAAATATTGTAAATTGCATTTTCCTTGATTGTTTGCATGTTATTGTTTACACTTGCAAATTAGATAACTAAAAGACATGTCGTCTAAAAATTGTCACAGGACGCAATTATTGCAACTATCCATCATTATATACAATATGAGCGCTGTGATTGGTTGAAATAAAAGTTTTATACTTCAATAAATACCATGAGCAAGAATCTCAGAACTATTTCATACGGCGACTGGTAGTAATATAACGTGACGTCAAATAGCACGTTTAGAGCCCGCGCGTTACATCATTGTATTACGAAGTACAGTAACGTCAACGGCGTTCGATTAAGGAGAATTGGAAGACCTTCAGGGGAGGCAACTCCTGCAAAAGTGGTTTTGTCGCCCATGTCAATCGGGATCAAGTCTTAAAGAAAAGAATTTGCTCCTGAGGAGCAAATTCTTTCCTTTAAGATTGGATCCCTTTTTCAATGGGACAGGGCTTATAGCAAAGCAGACAGGAAGTCGAAAGTTGTCTCCCTTTGAAAAATGGCGGAAAAAGTGTCATGTGTTCCCATTACCCTTATAAGATGGGAAACTATTCCAAAGAAAAAAGACGATTTTTCGCTTGGGTTTTATACAAAGATGGTAGCTTCTGCTTGAATAATCATTCCGCCGTGGGCGTTGGTAAGTTCATTCTTACGCTTTCGAAATAATTCCTAAAATATTACCATTTCTGGGGGCATTTTAATATTTCGATGACATACACATATTTGAAATTATAAGGAATGAATTGTTATTTTGTGGATTTTATCATGTATAAACTCCGGCGAATCACTCACAAACTTTGCATGAAGAAGCATAGGATTGTTGGCATATTTTATGAGCAGCAAAAATTCTCGGCTAACTGAGATAGAAACAAAGACAAACTGATTCGTATTTTATTTCTACGAGCATTACAAGGGCCATGCTTATGAAGAAGGCCTTCAGTCCTCATTCATGCATAGCTGTTTTACTCTGTATGTTATTATAATTCATCGGTGGACTCGCAAATTTTAAATGCTAACAATTACAAATTTGTTCTGCTCACAAATTTTAAAATGCTTACAGTTGTTGGAATTTTAAATATTTGTGAGCAGGACAAATAACATTCTCGAGTTACATAGCCAAACTGATTCGCATTTTATTTCTACGAGTATTGCAACATTGATGCTCATGAAATAGGATTTTATTATCTCGGGGCCTTATTCATGCATAGCTGCTGTCAAAATCCATCGGTGGTCTATTTGGACCACCTTGTTATTCTCAATACAGTTGAACTTTGATGGCTCGAACACGGATGACACGTTAACCATGACTGAGCCGAACCCGTTCTTGAGTCCCTAGGGAATTTCTCTTTATAAGAAATAGTGGGGGAAAGTTATCATATTTCCACCTTTAATCTTGCAAATGTATGCTGCGTATACTCAATAGAATTGCCTCGATGAGGCGATTCTAGGCGATTCTATTGTGTCTACACAAAATACATTTTATATTATAGAACACCGGAAAGAAGTCACACAGTTATCTCCATTATGCTTCCTGGCAGTAGTCCTCAGTGGCTCGCTCTACCCCTGTCTCGAACAGATTTTCATGGTCCCAAAGGTGTTCGAGCCATTGAAGTTCGAATTTATTATGAATCGGCATTGGTACTGAGTGCAAGGAGTGAATAATCATAAACGATCTATAATAAAGGTAAGCTTATAAAAGCAAGGGCTTGAACACAGAACTGAAAAACGTTGGGTATTCTTTTTTTCCCTGGGACACACTAACTAGATCCGCCCAGTAGGGCCCCACCAGCGACCCAAAATTAATTTCAAAATTTCGAAGTGGAAACAATGATCGCAAAGGACTAGAAACACAACACACACTATGATGAAGGTCAGGGAGACCTACTACGACCTCCACACTTTCTCTTAACATCAGCTGTGCTCTAATTAAATGTTCTATGAAAAGAGTAATCTTTTGTCTGCAAGGACTGCACCGCAGAACTGACAAACTAATAGCTGAAGCTCCGCTTATTTTCCAACAAGGTCTTTATATTACATTTGAGCCGAGGCATAGCATTTCCTACAATGTACATGCGCGCCCAGCGAAGACCAGATCAGCCTGTGCATCCGCGCAGTCTGATCAGAGTCTTCGTTGTGCGCTCTAAGGATAGCTAAGGGCCCAATGCTCCTGTGTGCAGCAAAAGAAGTCTGTGGTCAGACAATATGGATGCGCAAGCTCATCTGTGTTTTCGCTAGGCACACATGTAAATTGTAGGAAATGCTGTGTCCCGGCTCATTTGTCTGTTGCCGTACATAATAAACATTATTGCTTTTCATTAAAATCAAAGGCTTGAGAAGCCTCAAAGTCGGTGAATTACAGGGTATCTGATCTGGATCTACACTATTTGCCAGTGTCCAACACTTGTATGTGTAGAAACACCACTATAGCACTAAACCTATAACATTTGAAATTATTATCTGATTTTCGTCTAAGATGTCTCTTTGGAATGATTTTGGACTGCTACGCGTATTTCTGCTACTCACATACATGTACATAGTAGACGCATTCTTTTACAGCTCGAACACTGACAGAGGTTTTCCTGGTTATGTTTTTATATCTGCTTCAAATATCGATTGTAGGTGATCATTAGAACTGCGTCAATGAAGAGGTTCTAACGAGTACCCACAATCCTTGTTTTAGAAGAGAAATAAGAAAAAATAAGAAGAATAAAGTAAGACCTGCAGACCCTATTTTCTTTGAAAAATGGTGGGTATATGGGGCGAAATTATGATAACATACCTGTGCGAAGTAATGAATTTGTTTCAGATCTTCAAAATAGCTACTTTTCTGATGAAAATCCCTGATATTTTCCAATTTATACTGCAAACATAGGTTTTGGGTGTTCGTTTGGACCGCCTTATTGAGACAGTTCTAACGAGTACCCACTACCTATGTATTGGAGCAGAAATAAGAAAAATAATGTATACCCCTGTAAACCCCAGTTTTCTCTATATAAAGTGGGGTTTAGGGGGTGTTCATTTCACGGACTTGTTCACGTGGTGTTAATTACATAGGCTTGTTGACCTTATGGTTCTTAAAATGTTTGCTCTTTAAATTGAGATCTTTTAAACCACAAGAATGATGCTGAATTACATGTTTGTACAAAGCAATTATGAGCTGCCACATTTAATCAGATTACCGGGTCATTCATACTAGGATTGTACTTTCTCTTTTAGCAGACATAACACAGCTGTGTTGATATTAAACAGAATATACTATTTATCAATAGTTTCATGACCTACAATCTTTAATTAGGCAGGAACTACACTTTTGCGCCTAGGATTTCAGTAATCCTGAGGCATAAACTAAAAGCGATAGCTATTATGCTTCTAAAAACACTCAATAGATGGTTGATGAGAAGGGTCATCGAGCGATGACTTAAGTCGGTGAATTCACCGACTAATAACACTTCCGTGTGGCGAGGTGCATTCTGCTCCTTTCAAGTGAGAAATGATTCTTCTTTCTGCTCTAAACAAAGATTTCAGGGACTCATTCGCTCAGTGAGCCGGGCGTTGCTGTTTGTTACCTACTGTGTGTATCACTTGTGTCTTTTTATTTTGGATGGCCATATGGCCATTTTGTGGGAAAGTAACTGTCCTTATGGCCTTCCGTTGTTTAGGTTTCCATTATGGTCTGGTCGCTTAATGTTTGTGTTTCTTTCCCTTTGGTGTCTTTGATGGGTGGTGTAAGTTAATTGTATCGATTCCTGATCTTTGTTTTACTTCTACTTTATATGTTAGCGGTTAACCAGTACAGTGAACATTCTTTCGCCAGAAACTGACAACTGTCCTTCGTGAATCAGCGGAAGGGAGAGGATGACCGTAGAAAAGATTTCATGATCAATCACCGCGAAAGAATGTTGCCGATCCCGGCAGGTATCGAACCTGCGTCCTCATGATCACCAGTCAGGCGCGCATCTGAGTTACCGGGGCCGGCACCTACGTCTTGGAGCAGAAATAAGAAAAATAATGTGTCTCCCATAAACCCAGTTTTCTCTTAATAAAACTGGGGTTAAGGGGGAGTGTTCATTTTACGGGCTTGTTCAACTTGATGCTTTGCTGCTGGTAGAAATGCAGCTGAGACCCAGAGATACAGATAGTTTATACAAGAACTCTATTAC
This sequence comes from Lucinisca nassula, assembly GCA_963580285.1. NCBI lineage: Eukaryota > Metazoa > Mollusca > Bivalvia > Lucinida > Lucinidae > Lucinisca > Lucinisca nassula. The sequence continues at coordinate 144,484,048 of OY757019.1, read as the reverse complement.
TTCACTGCGCATGCGAATTTTGAAGAACATAACTTTGAGAATGCTAAAGCATTTTTGTTGACGTTTCCATTAAAATGGTCTTCTTTTCAATCTGGGTGATTATTCGTCTTCTCAGATAAAGTAAGTCACGTTCATAATGCAGATAAAAAATACAAAAAAAAAACAAACAAAAAACAAACAAACAAAAAAAAAAAAAAAAAAAAACAAACAAACAGATAATACGTATTCAATAGAATCCCGCAGATTATCCTATTCAATCGAGTGTGTCATCATTTACCAAAGCATTACTCCCATTTTCAGCTGCACTGTACAAAGCAGGACATGCGGATATACAGTATAGCAGGCGTCCATTTCGTTGACATATTCCTGAAAAAAAAAATCGCGCCTTGCCCATCGGGGCTTGAAGAAATAGATTGTCTGCATGGTGCTTCCGCGCAGAGCTGAAACTGACCACACATGAGTACTGGTAAACCCTTTAGAAGGATTAAGCCTGCCCCGGCAAAGTGGTGTGGGTCAGACCGTTCTATGCATATAAGCCTTTTGATTCCGTACGGCGACAGGGCTTTAGGGGTCATTTCCTGTCATAGCTGGGTAAAAGTCACTCAAATTGGAAGCAGCGTCTCTAAAATGATCTAAATGGTGTTGGTGGGGACCTTAAACCTCAAATCAAACAATAAACAAGAAAAAAAGATATTCAGAAAATGCCGGCTGAACTACTTGCCAAAAGTGTATGTCGCCATCAGATGCCTCGGGCTGTGGACTGAGTGTGTTTGCGTTTTACGCCCCACCAACAGCTAAGGTCATATGGAGACGGGGCCTAGGTATAAAGACTCATCCGAAAATCTGGAGAAGCCCGGGATTGAACCCACGACCCATGGTTTATGCAGCTATTTCATCTTATGCTGTGGAGTCTGGTTTGGCCTGCACAGGTAAAATGTCCCGTTTGGGGTTTACAGGCTACAAAAGGTTTACAGGGAAGAACACAACTGGGAAGTGTCATTCCCCGAGACATTTAGGATCTACACCATCGCGTTAACAAGTCCGTGAAATGTACACCGCTCTAAACCCCACTTTATAGAAAGAATTCTGGGGTATACAATTTTTCTATTTTTTTCTCCACGACATGGGTTGTTGGTTATCGTTAGAACCACCTCAATCGTTAGAACTGCCTCAATGATGCGGTTCTAACGAGCTACCACAAACTACGTTTTTTTTTTTTTTTTTTTTTTTGGTTTGGGTTTTACGGCCCTTTCAAGATTATTTCACTCATATCGAGCCGATCGTTAATCAAAGGATGGCGAAAACCGGAGTACTCGGAGAAAAACCACCTGACCTTCCGTTGCAGAACTTAGCGCCTCACACGTGACCCGAGCGAGGCTCGAAGCCACGGCGGCGAGAGACCTAATGACTAAGAGTCAGCGCTCTTATCCATTAGGCCACGGAGGCCCGTTCACGTTTGGAGTATAAATGAGAAAAATAGCACAAACTTTCATCAGAAAATAACTATTTTTGACATATTAATGAATAACATAAAGGTGTGTTATCATTATATACAGAATATTACGAAGATACAATGAAACTTCCATGTCTGAAACACCGATGACTATTTTACAGTGGCGGAGTCGAACCCGTTCTTGAGTCCCTTGGGAGTTCTGCACAGAGCCCCAGAAGAAAAATAACGGGGGTAATTGAAGGAATATTATTTTGTGTGTACTCAATAAAATCTCCTCGAAGTGGCGATTCTAATGAGTACACACGACATACCAATACTTTACAAAACATCAAAAATATGAATAACGCTAAGTGGCTCGAACTGCTGTCTCGAACCAAATTTTAATTGTTGTATAGGTGTTTCGACCGCAGATGAACGTCATCACGTTAACAAGTGCGTGTAATGTAGACCTCACTTTATAAAAATTGGGTTTATACGAGTATACATTATTTTTCTTATTTCTGCTCAAAGGTATAGGTTGTGGGTACTCGTTAGAACCGCCCCATTGAGGCGGTTCTAACGAGTACCAAAAACCTATGTATGAAGTAAACCATAAGTAAAATATTTAAGATGTTCATTTAAGAAATGAATTTTATTTTTTCTGCTGTTCATGAAAGTATGAATGCAGTGGGTCGCGTGCAAAGTAAATAGACTCCTAAGGGGTTCATGAAAACTTTGCTAGCGACCCGTTGTCTTTCATACTTCCATGAAAAGCAGAAAAATTAAGTTTACTTTTTATATTTACATTTTTGCCCCCATCACTGAGCGAAAAAATTGCTTATCGGGCAAACCTTTAAAGTTGAAAAACATTTGCACGCTATTTTTCTACAAAGAGCGGAACAGCGTTGACGTCACCAACGCCCGTCAAGAACTGAAAACCATGTGATCCGAAACGTTCATGGAAGTATGAACTACATTGTTTTCTATAGGTTTACATGTGAGTTTACAATGGAAAAAATGTCCATTTTGGAGATATAAGACAGCACTATGTCACATGATTTACGTAGTCTCTCCAATACTGTAGCATATCCGTATGATATAGTACATTCTTTCAAATCTCTAAAAGGGTTAATTTCCTTATTTTATACTCTAATCATATGTTGTTAGAACGACCTCACTGAGGCGGTTCTAATGATTACCCATAACCTATGTCTTCGAGTAGAAATAAGGATAAAAATGTTTACCCATGTTTGTTTGTTTGTTTGTTTGTCTGTTTGTTTGTATTGACGTTTAACGGCCCAGCGAACACTATTTAGGTCATTTTTTGAGACGGTCAGTTTACCTATCCACACTTTTCTTGGGCCTGGGCAGACTAATACGTAAGCGGTTTACTGTACCAGTACAGTGCACATGCCTTCGCCAGAAACTGAGAACTGCCCTCCTTGAATCAACGGAAGGGAAAATTTACCCCTGTAAGCTTATATAAAGTGAGGTATAGAGGGCTGTTCAGTACACAGACATGTTAACATAATGTTCTCCTTATGCCTCGTCTTGCAGTCCACTCGTTATGTTTATAAGACTGTGCATTAATTGCCCTCATATGGAGAAAAGTGGGGGTTTTCCGGGTATTCAGCATTCACTTCCTGCTTGCGAAAAACACAGAGCGTTGGTACTCTTTAGAACTAGCCCACTGAGACGGTTTTAACGAGCACCAACATTCTATGTGTGAAGAAACTCGGACCCATCAATATGGTATTGATGGGTCCGAGGTAGAAACAATATTCATTATGAGAGGGCTCTAATGTGTACATAATACGGTATTGATGGGTCCGAGGTAGAAACAATATTCATTATGAGAGGGCTCTAATGTGTACATGTTTAAGACGATAATAATATTGTCCCCGTAATGCTTACTGATTTAGTGCAGTGGCTTGATGTACCGTAATAATCCTTAGTATTAGGACAGATAGGCCAAGGTAAACAGTGCAGACCCAGATCAGACTGCTCCCTGAAGGAGCAGTCTGATCTGGGTCAACACTGTTTCCATTCTGTCCGCAACGTTTGGACTCCACGCTGGATCGTGGATCAAATTTGCAAAAGTTTTAGGAGAATTACAGCAAGTCCTCAGGGTGTCTGAATTGTTAGGATTTTTACAGTACGCCTATCTCGCATACTGTTTCATGATCCAAATAGTATTCGACCATTTACTGTTTGAAGGGCCGTGAAAATTGCGGTCGTGAAAAACTTGAACACTCCTACGGTGTATTGCTTGCCGTTTTAATAGAACACAATAACATCTCACGAGTGTTTCGTCACATGTGTCTTACGTCTCAATGTTGCTACGTTACACGTACTTTTTTATTTTATATTTTCTCATCACACCTAATGGTTATCTCCCCAATTTTTGAAAGTAAATCTGTGATTTATTTATTTATTTACAATTGGAAGCAACGTCTCCAAAATGACCTTTACAGCGTTGACGGGGACGTTAAATCTCAAATCAAACAAAAAAAATTACACATGCTCAGGGGTGCGCGTATTTATCAAAAGTTGTCCAGCATTTCTATTTGCAGGTTTATTTACTTTTAGAAATTTACATTCTCCATCTTTAATCCATAAACATGGACTTGTTGAACATGACCTTTTTTACAATCTCTCAATGAAACGAGAGCTGCAAAATTTCATTAACATCTCCTTACCCGTAACTCCTGAAATACTGATGACAACCATCAGTTATATATGATTCGTGTCTTGCGAAAAGATGTCTCTGCGCATGTACGTACGTAGAAAACAAATGCAAGCATATGTACGGGCTTAAGTGACTAAACAGCCACCTTTGTGTCTAGAGACATTCATCAAGCACCCGGCGAAGACTCAGATCAGCCTGCGCGACTGATCTGAGACTGCGCTGTGTGCAATTGTCAAAAGAGCTTTTTTCGCTTGGAGCGACCTACATATTTAAGTACTGTAGCCTTGATGATCAAATTTGGTAAGAGAGCCTTCTTCCTGTCCAAACCCTAAATAAGTGAGGACAAAGGACACTGTACTCAGTAGCCGCCAGAGAAACTCGTGTAAGGAAGTATTCTGCTGCCAAGGACGAAAAGAGAAAGAAAAATGACTTTGTTTCATATCGCGTATATTTATTTGTTATTCTATTCTGTCGGAGTAAATGGAAGTGGTAAATATTATTTGCATTAGTACACATGGAATATTATATACATCCAAGAGGAAATGCTATTAAATTAATGAGCGTACACTTATGTTTATTCGATTTATCTGACCCATAATTGAAAATGGCCACTAGTGTAAACCCGTCCTATTTCGGAGCAGTCTGTTTCGTGTTTATCCCGATATGTTATACACTCGCATACTCGTTCAGGACGGCACCGCCCATCGGGGCTTGAAGAAATATATGGGCTGCATGATGCTTCCATGCAGTGCTGAAACCGATCCGCACACGAGTACTGGTAAACCGCTTAGAGGATCTAAGCCTGCCCAGGCAAAGCGGTGCGAATTGGCCCATCCATGCTTATAAACCCGATTGGTTCCATTGGGCAGCAGGGTTTGAGATGTCATTTCATCTCAATGTCGGGTAAAAGTCCCACAAAATTGGAAGCCACGTCTTCAAAATGACCTTTACAGTGGACGTCAAATCAAACAAACAAATACTCGGTCATGTACTAGGTATACGAAAATTTCTATACAACATCTCTCTCTCTCTCTCTCTCTCTCTCTCTCTCTCTCTCTCTCTCTCTCTCTGCCTCGTTGACAATTTCTGTGGTCGGAGGTGTGTGTGTTTGGGGGGGGGGGGTAATACATAATCTAATGGCGAGGATCATAATTCGTAGCGAATGTAAATTGTTTAAGAAATAGATCAGCTCTAACTGTGATTTGTTGAGTAATAAATCACAGTTTGGAGGTCAGTTGTAAAGTAGACAAATCACGAGCGCGTAGCGCGCGTGATTTGTCTACTTACAACTGACCGACAAACTGTGATTTATTACCTAACAAATCACAGAAAGAGCTGATCTATTTCGATTCTAACACGCTGAATATCAGCAATAATGTTGTTGTTTCCTTCAAAATCTCACAACTTTTCGCCATTGTTAGAAGAAATTCCCTCTAAAATTATCGACTGTAACACATGCATTTATCTCCTTTTCTAACGTTTCCGATGCGATAAAATGACGTCACACCGTCTAACGTCAAGGAAATCGACTAGTGACGTCATAAATTTGCAGTTTTTAATGACGTCACTCGTCACGCTCTTCCTAGCCGTGATTTGTTGTAGAATAAAACACAGCCGTTTTCCATTGCCTATATAGGCGCGCTGTGTTAGAATATCCGTTAATACATTGGATTATGTATTCTCCCAGGCGCCTGTAACAAGTAGCATTTTGCAACTGCTATACTCGTATGACTTACATTTCGCTTCGGAAAATCTGTAAATTTTGGTCAAAATATTGGGGTGTTGTTAGTTGCAAGTTGAAAAAATGATATTTTTTTTCCAAAACAAATCTCAATTTGCAAGTTAATATGGAGTTTGCCGAGGGCGAATTTATTGTTAGTCTTAATTGGGGGTTAACGTCCCCGTCAACACTACTAAGGTCGTTTTGGAGACTTTGTTTCCAATTTTGTGGGACTTTTGACCAATATTGAGATGAAATGACAACTCAAGCCCTACCGCCCAATGGAACCAAAAGGATTATATGCATGGGACGGACTGACTCACAACACTTTGCCTGGGCAGGCTTAGTCCTTCTAATCGTTTTACTAGTTCTCATGTGTGGTCAGTTTCAGCTCTGAGTGTAAGCACCATGCAGCCCATCTAATTATCCAATTTCTCAAATCTCCCAATGGGCGGGGGCGACAGAGAGCAAATTTAGCTTGTCTACAAAGGAAGAAAACTAGACCTGATGAGTAATCCGCAGAGACGCTTACAAGTAATATATGCGGATTGCAAAGGAATTCCGATCCATGTCGTGTATATAACTGCCAAACCATGGATGCCATGGAGCCCCGCCTGTAAACTAAACTCGGATCATAATTATATAGGCGACCCCGCCCGTCGGAGCTTAATTATACAGACGCCACCCGCCCATCGGAGCTTGGAGAAATAGATTGGGCTGCGAGGTGCTTCCATGTAGAGCTGAAACCGACCGCACATGAGTACTGGTATACCGCTTAGAGGAGCAAAGTAGTGCGAGTCGATAAACCCTTAGCAACGTCTTCAAAATGGTCTATATAGTGTTGAGGGTGAAACCAAACAAATTATATAGGACATGTTAAGTACTAAGAAACTTGGCAGCGTACTTTAATATTGTTCAGTACGCCCCCGCCCATCAGGGCTTGAAGAAATAGATGGGCTGCATGATGCTTCCACGCAGAGATGAAACCGTCGGCACACGAGTACTGGTAAACCGCCTTGAGGAGCTAAGCCTGTCCAGGCAAAGCGGTGTGAGTCGGACAGCTTATAAACCCTATTGGTTTCATTAGGCGACAGGGCTCGAGCTGTCATTTCATCTCAATGTCGGGTAAAAGTCCCACAGAATTGGAAGCAACTTCTCCAAAATTACCTATACAGTGTTGACGGGGATGTTAAACCTCAAATCATACAAACAAATAAGTGATCAGATGGCTTTTTTAGCCACCTGCTCGGGGTCTTCATTGTTTGTCATTCAGACTATGAATTTGTTGTAATAATTTGCATCAAGTCATCTGACTGGTTGATTAGCAGTAGTGGGTGTGGCATAGTTAAATATTCATCAGGACAATCATTATGGTTAATTTTCACACAATGATACGTATCGACAGCAGATCTTGAACTGACAGCGGCACAAGAGACCCTGCTCTATAACATGTGGTATTTAAAGTCTGAGATCAGTCTTCACGCCCGCACAGACTGCTCAGCGTCAAAGTTGTTCACTCAGAGCGATTACCGTTCTCAAAGACCACTAATAGCAGTTGATGGGTACACATACTCCCCAGAACCGTTGTTGTCTCCGCAGACTGGCCAGTCTTTGCCATCCGCTTAGATTACCAATAAGTGTCTCGGCGGAAAACTTATAAGTTGTTGTTGTCTGTCTGTTGTCCAAATACAGTCGAACTTCAATGGCTCGAACACCTTTGGGACCTCGAAAATCTGTTCGAGTCAGGGGTAGTTCGAGCCACTGAGGTTACTGTCAGGAAGCATAACGAGATACCTTTAGACATCTTTTCTGTGTTCTGTTATGAAAATGTTTGCTGTGTGTGCTCATTAGAATCGCCTCATCGAGGCGATTCTAATGAGTACAGACAGCATACATTTGCAAGATAAAATACTAAAATCTCCTTAATTATACCCCCACCATTTCTTATGTAGAGGATTTTGCTAGGGGCTCAAGAATGTGTTCGACTCAGCCATGGTAAACGAGCCATCGGTGTTCGAGTCATCGAAGTTCTACTGTATGGTGTCTATGAATCCCGGGCGTTCCTTAGAGAAAGACAATCACAACACTGACAGCGGGTGTGGGTTAGGGTTAGGGTTCTTGTTTGCAACTCTATTCTGAACTTTTTTCAATTTCTTCATTGAGGACCACTCCGCTGGGGTCCCAGATACTACTACCATATTCCAAGATTGGGCGAACAAGACCTTTATATGCTGCCTCGTTTACATACTGAGGACACTGATGAAGATTTCGCCTCAGGAAACCAAGGTTTCTATTTGCCTTAGTACACATGTTGCTTATATGTGTATTCCCTCTTAAATTGTGTGTGGGTGTCACACCAAGGTATTTAATGGAATTCACGTTCTCGAGGACAGTTCCCTCCAATGGATAAGAAACGTAAATTTAATTTGTTCTCTTCCTAGTTCTCTGCATAACATAGCATTTAACGGGCTGAAATTTCATGCCCCATTTTCGTGCCGAACATCCTAATCTATCTATAGCATTCTGAAGTTTTAGCGAGTCCTCTGTACCTCTAATTTCCCGGTAGCAAACACAGTCATCTGCGAACAGTCTTATTTCTGTGTAAATGTCAGTGGGAATACCATGGATGTAAAGGGAAAATAACAGTGGACCAAGAACAGTCCCTTGTGGGACTCCAGACAAACACTGGAGCCCACGCTGAAGATTCACCATTAACAACAACGCGCTGTTTTCTGTAGCAAAGATAGGAATCTATGTATTTGAGAGTATTCCCCTATTTCCGTAACTCATTAATTTAGATTTAAGTAGTTCATAAGGTTGGGTTTCAAAAGCTTTCTCGAGATCCAGAATAAATGTGTCCAACTGTCCCTCTTTGTCCAAGGTTTTTGCCCAGTCATTAATGTTTCCTAAATGCATGTTGTCTGTCTGACAAAAGTTTATGTTCACCCAAGTGGGCTATAATGAATGGACAGACTATATGTTAAAGCAATATACACAGAACATACGTCAGAGACACAGGGGGGATAATAAAGGGCGAGAGCCCTATATCCTTTCTTGAAGAGTGGTAGGAGCCATTCTTTGGGGATTTCACCCGCGTCAACAGACTGTTGAAACAGGTGTGCAAAAACTGGATATAACTCTTTTGCTAGTACCTTAGAACTCTAGGATCTAACTCTTCAGGTCCTCGTAAAGCTTTATTGGGGTTTAAGCCTTGAAGTAACATGATCACTCGAGCCGATGACACAACAATATCCATGAATGCGGCCGGTCGTCTAGTCAATGGAACCTCCGTGTACTCAGGGTTGTTTTTAAACCCATCATTGAATTGTTCCTCTGCCCTTTCAGAGTCAAATTCAGCAACCCCGTGAGATACCTTGCCTTTCATCGAGGCGAGTCTAATGAGTAAACACAACTTAAATTTTTATTATAAGACCCTGAAAAGATGTCCTAAAATTAACCCGGTCATGTCTTCTAGCAGTAACCTTCAGTGGCTCGAAATACCCCTGTCTCGAACAGATTTTCGTTGTCCATAAGGTGTTCGAGCCATTGATGTTCGACTGTAAATACCTACACAGATCTGAGGACCCAAAAGTTAGGTACTTATGTGTTGCACCCCATACTAAGAAACATTTGTCATGATATCGTCCCAAGTTATCTGACTTTCCCCCTGGTCTATGTTTTTTTGTGTTGATGTCGAACGTCCACTCACTATTTAGGTCATTTTGGAGATATTGCTTCATTGGGGCTTTTACCCGATACTGCTTTACATAACTGGATAATAGAAACAATCTGTGTGGGTTTAAACAGGAATGTCTACAAAGCGGCCATTGAGTCATAAATACAAGTGGTGATTCTTTCACATATCTCAAGTGTTCTTAATCCGGCCAGCGCAATTCTGGTCAAATAGTGATAAGTACTGATTTCCGTGTTCTGTCCTTTCTTCTTACAGTAAACAATCATCAACTTTGGACCTTTAATAGTTGTTTCATCGTTGTTCATAACAGAGGTCCTCACTCCTTTTTGAGAGTCTAGTGCAACCCATGCGTAATGTCGAAACATCTATACCTAAAATAGGTTTATAAAGTTGTGTTTTCAAGATGATATTTACTTTATAACATTTTAAATATCTTAACGAATTTATGCATGCAGCCAACATACGTGTGCCAGCAACAAATGCTCTGGCGAGTCTGCGCTTGTGCGCGGGTTTGCCAGAGCATTTGCCGCTCGCCTATGGGAAAAGTACCTTTCTGTCTGGCTCACTTTCTAATGTCATCTTGAAAGTGTATGTTGTGTTTATTCATTGGAATAACCAGATTGACCATTATTTTCTTTCCCTGATTCAAGAAATTTAGGAGTTGTTAGTTTCCGGCGAGAGAATGTGCACTGTACAGGTTAACTGCTCATGTACATGTATTGACCTTATTTGCATTATTTGCTGGTTCCTAGACTGAGGATTATCAGTGTTGGGAAAACAGGTAACCAGACCCCCCTGACTTTTCAAGGTCAGGGGGTCTGGTTACCTGTTTTTCCAATATTGACAATGTGCAAGCTGCGATCCAGCAAATAATGCAAATATGGTGAATAAGCCTATACCAGAGTAAACTGATCGACTTGATTTAATCTAAATAGTGTTAACTGGGCCGTTAAGATAAACAATAAATAAATAAACAAACACCATAACTCAGGATCCGTACAATCCGACGCGCATCCAATACGCTTGTTAACCCATCTTGTACCAAATGGATTTTGTTTGTTTTTTGTTTGCTTGCATTTGAATTTAACGGCCCAGTCAACACTATTTAGGTCATTTTTGAGCCGGTCAGTTTAGCTATCCACGCTTTTTCTGGGCAGGCTTACACGTAAGCGGTTGACCAGTTCAGTCACATTCAGCGCCAGAAACTGACAACTGCCCTTCTTGAAACAGCGGAAGGGAGAGAATGACGTAGAAAAGATTTCATGATCAATCTTCACGAAAGAATGTTGCCGACCCGGCAGGTATCGAACCCGCGCCCTTCTGATAACTAGTCAGATGCGCATCCTACTGAGACACCGAGGTCGGCATTGTACCAAATGGAACCTTCCTACCTGTATATACGTCGCAGGAGTCCATTTACAAAACAATAGGGGTGTCAGGTTGTGTTTCCTTTATAATTGATTTGGAAAATGGCTGAATGGCTGCAAACACTGTCGGCCCTGATCAGACCTCGCGTTCTGTGACGTCTGATCGTGGCCTGCACTATTTGCCAGGTGTGAGTTTCCAGTACAAAATTGGTTAAAAAGTGTGGATACACATTATAAAGTTTGCGATTGCGTATGCCCTTATTTTATAATAGGGACAATACCAGCCCTTCAAAATGTCATCTGCAGTGAGATCAATATCCTGCTTAACATGACAACCCCAACCTTTGCAAACAGTGCAGATCCATATCAGATGGCTCTTATCAAGATCTACGCTGTCATTCAGTTTCTCTGATCAGGATCTACACTGTCATTCAGTTTGCAAATTGAATGAATATATCATTTCAAGCACCCCTAGGTCAAGGTCGAAGATGGATGCTTGTGAAAGTTGTAATTCCTTGGTGCATCTTTGTACCAAGTATACTTTAGCTGTGTTGACAATCATTTGCAATGGAGCAAAACTATTTTTAGCAATTCCGTTAGAGGGTCACCCATGCAACATTCCTGTGATATTAAGTCATGGTGCAGCTTCAAAATTTGTGCACCTCTTTAGACATTCCTTCTTGTAGTTCTCCGCTCAAGAAAAGAGAAATAAAACTATACTACGCATTGAAACCAATCATGTTCGACTGAACTGTTTGATTATATTCATCCACCGGTTTAGGAGAAGTCTTTTAAAGTTTTGTTTTTTTTTTCTATTTCTACATGTAGGTCTGGCGGTCATATTCATCCGAGCGATCCCCTCGTTCGACGTTCACGCGCTGTAGACTTGGTCTTGGCACTATAGACTGAAAAGAAAAAAAAGATCTAAACTAGAGAGAGACCATACGTTCGTACACATGTAATATAACCCATCCATTTTACCATTATTTCAGATCTCGTGGTTGAGTCTATAGAAACGACATGGAGATTTCAGGGCCTGACAAATCCAAAAATTTTCCACTTGCCCACCGGGCAAGTAAAATATTTTTGTACTTGCCCAGCTAAAATCCTACTTGCCCAGGATTTTGGAACTCAAAGTGGAGTTGGGGGTGGGGGTGACAATGGTGACGATGATGCAACCGACATTTATAAATATACCGGGTAATCCAAGGTTTCTGTCAAGTTTCAAGCTCAACCCCTTTCCATTAGGATCTAGTTACTTCATGTTTGTGTTTCTTTCTCTTTGGTGTCTCTGATTGGAGCTCAGGGTTAATTGTATCGATTCCTGATCATTGCATTCACTTCTATTTGGAGCTCATGGTTAATTGTATCGATTCCTGACCATTGCATTCACTTCTATTTATTTCCCTGCGTGCAGTAATACGGTAGAAAATAGAGTCAATAACGGTACTTTTTCAAGTTAATTGACATAATACCTTTACCGATTAGCAATTTAAGATACAGTTTGAGTTATATAAACTCATTTAGCTTGACACGCATGATGAACAAGAGCTGCAGCCGATATAGATCTACTCAAAAGATCAGAAGTGTCAGGGCAGCGAGATAAAAAATTAAAAGAATGCCATTTATTTAGCTTGAACCACAAGACGAGGACCCCCTCGATCCAAAACGAACCCAAACTTTCACACCCGCCCCAAAGCAAGTTCAATGCGATCATCATTTCCGCCATCCAAATCGTCGTCCATAAACCACCACTCCCATTTTTCTGCACGCGATCGGTAAATGACGTCATCCGATCCCAGCAACCCTACACGGGTTTAACGTCATTGTTTTTTTTAATGGGGCGTATCTCTTTCATTAAAAAATGTTTGGAACCGGTGAAAAAATATTTTCTCGCTAGCTAAACGGTTGTGGATAGAGGCTCGACCAATCCGCGGTTACCAACATTAAAAAATTCGACTTTTCCCGACAGCGTCTGCTAGGTATTTGGCGCCAAAACATAACCATTCACGAGATAGTAGAATAGTACGTTTTTACTACCGTAAGATGTAGCAAATCGTCTTAGGAGCTATTAAATCATTTTCACATTGATTGTGGATTAAATTTTAAGGCAGGGATAAACGCTAATTAGAGACATAACTTAATCTTATTTTCACACCTTGTCATGCTTATCGATGGCGCTGGTGGTACACACTACACCAGAAATGAAAGACACGCACTGCCGGGCAATCGTGTTTAATTGGTAATTATATGACAGGGATTAACAATAGTGTCATAATTGAACCGTTATAAAAACATAGATGGTTTTGTCTCTGAATTGCCGACAAAGCGGATATTATTGTGATTTACTTACGGGTCTAGTTTTACCGTATTTAAGGACTCAAAAGACTGACAGTTGTAGACGATTTTTTTTGCTCTTGCCCGACCGGGCGTCGAAAGGTCAAAGTGCACCTGCCCGGCGCGATTTCGGACTTGTCCCGGGCGGCCGGGCAATGGATTTGTCAGCCCCTGGAGATTTGCTAATGTTATATGTGAATCTTCCAACTTTATTTTGATGCCTGGACGAAGTTATAGAAAGGCTGATTTGACTAGATCTTTGACTGTTGGACAGGCAGTCTGGATTAAAGGATGGCGCATGGTCGCAGAAAATCAAGCAGGTAATTTGTAATTAACTGTCACAAATGCTTACTCGACTGATCTTATTATCTAGGGTCCTCTCGCACTGCCCTAATTCCGCCCTTTCGTATACTTAACTTCACTGTTAAGTCTGAAACAATAGCCTGGCTTAAGAATGACTATTTTGCTTCACATACTATCTCCCTTCCCAGTTAATAAGCCAAATCTGTAAGAATTCCATGGACGATTTTGTATAAAATAAAATAAAATTAAATAGAACATGTTACAGTGTCTACACTATCAATAAGACGGAAACAAATAAAAATGATATCTTCACACTGTGAAAATATATGTGATATTTTCACATTTTGAATGTTATTTTCAGAGTTATTCTGCAACTGTTTTGTTGTTGTTGTTTTTTTTGTGTGTGTAATTTTGTTTAAAATAAAATTTACTTTTTTTCCGATTAATTCCAAAACAATTTGTCTAGTATGTTGAATTAACTGATGTATTCAACGCAAGCTTAAAGCTCATTCTTTTGTTTCAGATAAGTGTTAGTTTGGTATGGAGTTTAATGGCCCAGCCAACACGATATGTGTCATATCAAACCGGTCAGTTAATCTTACCACACTTTTGCTGGCATACTTGTGCATAACCGGTTAACCCATTTAGTACCAGAAACCCCAAAACGGGTATCCTGGCAAACAGTGCAGGCCCAGCTCAGACGCCGCAGAACGCGGCGTCTGATTAGGGCCTCCACTGTTTGCTTAAGGTTCTGTCATTTTCCAAATACATTTTAATGACAACGCAACCTGGCAGACCTAAATTTTGAAATGAACTCCTGCTATATATAAGGAGGAAGATTCCATTTGGTACAAAAAGCTTAATCATTACAATGCATATTCGATTGCAAAAAAAAACTGACAGCTGCCCTTCTTGGGAAGGGTGATAATGACTGTAGCAAAAGACTTCATGATCAATCTTCACGGTAAAATCCAAGCCAGTGGCCCCGCCCATTTGGGCTTCATCACGATAACACACCCGTGCGACATAGTGCATTTTTTACATCTTCAAAAACGGCCAATTTTCGTATAAAAATTTGTGATATTATCCTTATTTATACTCAAAACATAGGTTGTGGGCGGTAGTTAGAACCACCTGATTGAGGCGGCTCTAACGAGTACCCACAACCTATGTCTAGGAGCAGGAAAAAAGAAAATTATGTATTTCCCAGTAAATCCCTGTTTTCTCTGTATAGAGTGGGGTGTAAAGGGGTTTTCATTTCACGGGCTTGTTTGCGTAATGTGAATTATGAACTCTGAACTGAAACCCACCGCACACAAGTAGCCTACTGGTAAATCGCTTAGAGGATTTAGGACTGCCCAGGCAAAGCTGTTTCAGTCGGACCGTCCATGCTTATAAACTCTATTGGTCTCATTGGGCGACAAGGCTTGGGATGTCATTTCATCTCAATGTCGGGTAAAAGTCCAACAAAGTTGGAAGCAACATCTCCAAAATTACCTATAAAGTGTTGACAGGGACGTCAAACCTCATATCAAACACACAAAAGAATCCCAGCCAGCAAAGAATGCTGGGCCATCTTCGGGCCGACGTTGGCCCGCTCTTTTGTGCTGGCAGGGTTGTTACCGACACGGCAGGTTTCGAACCTCCTAATCAGGAGCCGCACGTGCTCTCAGTTGAGCTATCCAGGGCCCAGTTGTTCAACATTAATAATGTCGCTATTTAAGATTGTAAGAATCTTTGATCGGTATGGATTTGATATAAGGGTTTCAAGCCCAGGGGATACCATTACGATAACACACCCGTCTTTCCTATTTACAGAATGGTTACTTTTAAAATAAAAAATTGTGATATTTTTCTTATCATTTAGTTACACTTCAAACATAGATTGTGGGTGCTCGTTATAACCGCCTCGATGAGGCGGTTCTAACGAGTACCTACAACCTATGATTTGGACTAGAAATAAGAAAACATATTCTTTATCCCCAAGAATTTCAGTTTTCCATATATAAACTGGGGTTAAGGGGGGGGGGGGGTCATTTCACCGACGTTTCCGTGGTTTCTTGCTGTCGGGCCCTCACCGTTGTTTTGTCTCTGTGGCTGTTTGGTTTTTGTGTTCACGTGGGTATAGCGCTGGTGTTTTTTTTTTTTTTTTTTTTTTGGGGGGGGGGGGGATGGGGGGGCTTCGTGCGGGCTGAACGGATTGTTTGTCTAAATCGCGACGGATGATGGAGCGAGGATTCTTGCCACGTGGTGTCGTTTGAGCCTCCCCTACCCCCACCCCCACCCACCCACGGCCCTGTGGAATTCGTTTCGATGGCCGTTCCGGGGCTGTCGCGGTTTATTTTTGTTATGGTTTGTCTTTGAGTGTTTGTAACGCTTGTATTATTTTGATTTGGATAGCCTTTTGGCCATTTTGTGGGAAAGTAACTGTCCTTTTGGCTTTCTGCTGTTGCTGTTTCCATTAGGGTCTGTTGTTTCATGTTTGTCTTTCTTTCTCTTTTTTTATACATAATATTTTTTTGTATACAACCGTTTCCTTTTCGAATATTTCATAAATAAAAGTCGCAGCAAAAGAAAGAAGCAAACCTGACCCGTCTACTGTAGGATTCGAACCGCCGCTGGAGTGAAAGTCCAATGCTCTAGAGTCTGACCTTTGGCACTTTCTCTCTGTCTGTCTGTCTGTCTGTCTGTCTGTCTGTCTGTCTGTCTGTCTGTCTGTCTGTCTGTCTGTCTGTCTGTCTGTCTGTCTCTGTCTCTGTCTCTCTCTCTCTCTCTATCTCTCTTTCTGTGAATAAGCCGAGAAAGATGTTAGACTGAGCCTTTGACATGCTCGTAATGCGTATGAGTGAGCTGAATTATGTGTCTCTTCTTTCAGATTCAAATGGTTACATAAGATTCTTAAAGACAGACTTCATACCAAGCTATAACGTTTTAATCAGAAGATTTATTTGCGAATACGGTATGTAAAACTTTTATTTATTGTTTATGCCTCCCCCCCCCCCACACACACACACAAAGATATCCCAGCAGGCACATGATGTAATTGTGACGTCACGTCAACGTTGGTACCACGTTATGACATTTAAGCAACGGCACTTCAACGTCGGTGCAACGTCACGCCGACGATTAACGTCGGTGCGACGTCACACCTAGGTTGCACCGACGTTGATTTGACGTTACCCTCGCGACATGTGCCTGCTTGGACTATTTTGCCCTTGTTCGCACATAAATCTTTGCGAGTATACGTCCGTCCGTCAGTCACTCTTTATACCGACTCAAACATCGTGCTCAAACTCCGATGGCCCGTTTGCCAATGCTGAGTCAATCCTGTTCTTGAGCTTCTATGAAACGAAAAGGTGAGGGATAATTAGGGGAGATTTTCTACTTTTATCTACTCAATTTATGCTGTTTGTACTCATTAGAATCCTCCTCGATCAGAGGGTTCTAATGCATATACACAACATATACATATATTATTGAACATCCTCATGTTAACAAGTCTGTGTAATAAACACCCCTCTAAATATGTTCTAGAAAGGGTTATCCTTTGGAAGCAAGAAATACACCACAGAACTGGAAAATATGGAGTGTACATGTTTTCTGGGCCAGACAAGCTAGTTTCGACCATTCAGGCCTCATCAGTGACCCTCAAAATTAATATTATCAAAATTCCACAATGGAATCAATGATCCAAAGGACAAGAAAATATAAAATACACTATGATGTAGGGCAGGGAGACTTTTTACGGCCGCCACACATTCCCAGAAACCACGGCCGCCACACATTCCCAGACACCAGCTGTAGTGACGTTAAATATGTTCTAGAAAGGGTTATCCTTTGAAAGAAAGAAATACACCACCGAGTGTTCAGGAGCGATTTAATAAGCTTGAAGCTTCCATCGCAATCGAACTAGAAGAAAATGGGGTTTACGGGGATATATTATGTTGTCCTCCTCATGTTTCCTAAAGATATAGAGTGTTGGTACTCGGTAGAATCGCCTCAATGTGGCGGTTCTAACGTGCACTAACAGTATATTTGGAAAAATTGGGTCTACAGGGATATACTGTGTCCTCCTTATGTTTGCTAAATATATAGATTGTTGGTTTTCGTTAGAACCGCCTCAGTGTTGCGGTTCTATACAAGCACTAACAATCTATATTTTGACTATATTTGGACTAGAAATTAGAAAAATATTCCGCATTTTCATCAAAATACTAGTTCTTGAGATGAGATAGGCGCCATTTTGGCGCACGGATGTGTTATCGTTATGACCCTGAATTTCGGCAAATAATCTATATTATGTCGTTATAAGTACCGCTCAGTGGTTCGACAGTACCCCTGTCTCGAAACGTTTCAAGGTCCAAACGGTGTTCGAGCAATCAATATTAATAATAATAATAATAATAATAATAATAATAATAATAAAGTCTTTATTTCAAGAGGGTAGCACAATTAGAACAATAACTTATCTCCCTTGCGGCCCTCAAAAACAAATATAGAAATATTGAAAACAAATATAGAAATATTGAAAACAAATATAGAAATATTGAAAACAAATATAGAAATATTGAAAACAAATATAGAAATATATGTCCAGTAAAAGTCGCAATCAATGATTACAGCCTCCCAAGAGGAAGAGTAACTAACGAAGTTCGTCTGAACATGTGCATTTATGTCAGAAAACTCTGATCGGACCAGAAATTAATGTATCTCTTGATTAACTCAGACATTTGTTTTATATCCCTGCCATAGAACTTCTTTTTTATAAGGTCATGGTTTAAAACTTGCACCAAAGTAAGGATGTATGCCGAGATCTGGACATGAGCACACGCATCAAAGAACTCAGACCTGTATAGTCTTGAACTAGTTATATGCCCTTGATTGAATTTTAATTTTGTTGTCGATCACGGTTAATTGTCCTGATTCTATCTCCACGAGTCATCCTAAAGGCTCAGAAATCATTGTTTGAAAATTGCAAGATAGCTTAGATATTTAGTGAATTTTGAACAGCCGGTTTAAACCGGCCCCGATAGCTCAGTTGGCAGAGTGTCCGCTCCGGGGAACGGGAGGTCACGGGTTCGATCCCAGGCCGCAACATACCAAAGTCGTTAAAAATGGTACTAGCTGCTCCTCGCTTGGCACTCAGATTTACGGGGTTGATCTAGGACTGGTCGACCCAGTGTCAGGATAATGTGACTGGGTGTGGTATCATGTAATGTGTCTGGGACATGATACTTCAGTGAGGCAGCACTATAAAAGTGAGCATTGAGCTCCCTGTCGCAACCAGACACCATCGTGATATGACTGAAAAATTGTTGAAAGCGACGTTAAACCCGAATTCACACACACACACACACGCACGCACACACACACACACACACACACACACACACACACACACACACACACACACACACACACACACACACACACACACACACACACACACACACACACACACACACACACACAGCCGGTTTACCCGCAGATAAGCTCTTAGGAAGGAATTATTATCAAAAGCCCAGTCTATAAACTGTGACGGATAATTGAGGTAGTTTTTCTTAATTACATCATAAAAACGTATGCTATGTGTACTTATATAGAAAAATATCACAATTTTTCATCATAAAATTTTAATTTTTTTCGGCGATAAAGGTGGCAATGTATTTGTATAGGCGTGTTTTCGATTGCCGAAAACACGCCTATACAAATAAATTGCCACCTTTATCGCCGAAAAAAAATGAAAATTTTATGATGAAAAATTGTGATATTTTTCTTGTTTCTGCTCAAAATATAGATTGTTGGCACTCGTTAGAACCGCCTCGATTCGAGGCGGTTCTAACGAGTACCCACAATCCACAATCTATATTTTAGAGCAGAAGTAAGAAAAATAAGGTATACCCCAGAAACCCCAGTTTTACTATATAAAAGTGGGGTTCAAGGGGGTCAAAATAATATAAGCGTGTTTTCGTGATGAGAACATCGTTAAGATTTAACATCAGATTAACGAGCTCCTGTTATTAACATCCATCTACACCCCTCTTTATATAGAATAAAATATGTCATTATTTACGTTCCATTATCTCAAAAATATAGATAAAAATTTCTTTGAAACCTGATATATAAAATTTCATGCAAAATATTCAAACTGTCGACAGCAATTGCTGATGGTGGAACTAATTGGTCAAGTGACATTTCATTCCGTTTTTTTTTTCTCCAGACGACGGTAACTTCACTGTCACTGTGGTGCCTACGAGATCGCGCACGGACCAGTTCACAGCAGAAACCTCCTGCCAAGCCACTGGAGGTCATTTAGCTTGGATAGGTCGGGATGATGTTAGACCGGTGTTGGATGTCATAGAAGATAAAGTGCCACACTGGAGTGGCAGGGTGACGTCAGATGGTAAGCGGTTTACATCTGTTATATGACCCAACGTAAATCACCTACAGTAGAACTTCGGTGGCTCGAACACCGATGGCTCGTTTACCATGGCTGAGTCGAACCCATTCTGGAGCCCCTAGCGAAATCCTCTACATAAGAAATAGTGGGGGTATAATTAAGGAGATTTTATTTTTTATCTTGCAAATGTATGCCTCGATGAGGCGATTCTAATGAGCACACACAGCATACATTTTCATTATAGAACACAGAAAAGATGTCTAAAAGTATCTCGTTATGCTTCCTGACAGTAGCCTCAGTGGCTCGAACTACCCCTGTCTCGAACAGATTTTCGAGGTCCCAAAGGTGTTCGAGCCATTGAAGTTCGACTGTACATTAAAATCAGCAACGACTTCGGGTAAACGCAGGCTGGTCTGAGTTTGGGCTGCTGTCAAAGGCATTATTGTAGTCTTGTACGACGGCTAATAAAATCGTTGAATACGTTACACACTATTGCATTCGTCTGACATATTCCATAGCTATAGGTAGAATAATTATCCATCAATCAATCTGATCACCAGCACATCTAATCATAACTATCTATCTATCTATCTATCTATCTATCTATCTATCTATCTATCTATCTATCTATCTATCTATCTATCTATCTATCTATCTATCTATCTATCTATCTATCTTGTCATACGCCCTCACGGACAACGGACAAACTTGAAGGTGCGCACCGTCTTTGCTGAAATATGAACAAAACAGACGGAGTACAGATTAAATGAGTAAAGATACTTTGGGAACTAATTGAATCAGAACGCAAAGTCTGTCCAAAACAACAAAGAGAAAGACGAACATTGATTTGAGGTTGAATGTCTCGTCAACAGTGACTAGGTCATTTTGGAAACGTTAGTTCCTATTTTGTGGTACTTTTACTCGACATCGAGATGAAATGACATCTCAAGCCCTGCCGCTCAATGAAACCAATGGGGTTAATAAGCACGGACGGGACTCGCACCGCTTTGTCTGGGCAGGCTTAGATCCTCTAAGCGGTTTAACAGTACCCGTGTGCGGTCGGTTTCATCCCTGTGTTGAAGCACCATGCAGCCCATCTATTTCTACAAGCCCCGATGAGCGTGTGCCGAACAGGCGCATCTTATCAAACAACAAAATCACAGGAGACAGGCCGAGTAAGCAGCTCTTTCCCAAAAAGATGGCAGCTCAGTTATTTTTACTGAACTGAATAGTTTGGACACAGACAAGTGCTTAAATGAAAACATTTAGAATTTTAAAATTACCGAACATAAAGCAAATAAAACCACAACGCCTTGTGCCGGTCAGTATTAATTATTAGAGGTGAGGGGATGGGGTTTAAACCTGTTCTACAAGGCCCCGACCTTCACACTGATCTTCAGCCGCGGCTGGCACACTTCATTTGGCTGTTCTTTTCACATGGAGGTCTCCTAGGTCACCAATTAGGGGATAACTATATTCAAAATTGTCATTTTGGGAGGTAAGTCGTCAGTTTTACGTCCGCGTCGCCGTAAAACGTAATTTGCGACCGTAAAACTGACGATTCAACTCCCCAAATGACAATTTTCAAGACTGTTATCCCCATTCTTAGCACTTATTCGTGCGTTTTATTAAAATTATACTATTTTGCACAAAGCGGCAAGCGCCGTGAGCTGCGTAAACCAAATGCCAGCCAATGAAAAGCGACGTTACGTAATGCCGTCGGGTTTCCGACAGTATATCGCAAATTTTTGACGCTTTCCAACCAGACGTCGCGTTACATACGCAAGTGCATTAGAATGTGTCATAATGGGCAACAATTAAAAACAACAAAAACAGGTATTAGGACTCGAAAGTTACATGTACAACGCGTTGAGACACTTGAAGATCCCTGGGGCGTCAGCAAAACCAGTGGACAACTGGCGCAAAAAAACGACTACCAGTTGCATCCCGGTGGGCCAAGATGGGGTAGTGAAATGACAAAAATAAATGGTGAGACTGAATGTTTAGATAATCTAAAAACACAATACTGGATCCACGGCCTTGAGTATTGCAGCTTACCAGCTTATTTTATGAAGGCGTCAATGATTGTCAAGCATTCGACCGACTCGAGAAAGGAATTCAACTGAAATATTGAAAGCGATAGGAGTTTATACTTATAAAGGTTCTTTGACGCGTAGACTTGGCGGAAGGCCATTGAAGAACAGAAATCGTTTTGTACCAACAACTTATTCCTTTCAAACAAAAATTATTAATACAGGTATTTTCATTTTGTTGCACTTATTCATTTTTTTTCCTTTTCGTAAAACTATATTGCGCAAGAAACATTCGTATTGTCAAGTACAGAAAATTAAAATCTGAGACATTGCGTAGTCGCAACGTTTGGATGTTTTCCAATCAGATGTCGAGTGCATTAAAATATTAAAATGTATGCCTGCCTAGTAACAATGCTTTACGTCGTTAAGAAGTTTGATGCTGAATGTAACCGACCTATTTCAGAATCCATTGCTAAGCAGTGTCTTGCCGCCAGACGAAAAAGTTCGGGTATTAAGTATTACTATGAAGATTGCGAATCCAGCCTTCCATTTATTTGCCTTCAAGGTAAGTATTAAACTTAGAAGTGAAATGCTTTACATGTTATTTCTAATTTATTGTTACAAGAAAATTGTTACAAGAAAGTCTTTAAAAGTCTGCTTTACTGCAGTGCAACAACATGTTAACGTGTAATAAACACCCTCGGAAATGCCAATTTATACCGAGAAACCGTACATATTATCTTTCTGATTTCTGCTCAAAGCCATAGGTTGTTGGTACACGTTAGAACCGCCTAAATGAGGCGGTTCTAACGAGCATCTGCAACCTATTTTTGGAATAAATAAGAAATGTGTCACACATTTTCATTTAGGAGATATTAATAGATGCATTATGTCACACTGATGTGTTATCATAATAATTGTGACCATAATGATGTTCTATAAAGTAAAGCTATGTTGGCTGTCACCGATCGCCCCCTTCAATCTGAGACTTGATTATTATCTTATTTTCAGAAATTTACAAAGACTTCACGAATGAACTTTAGAACATTTGAACATTTGATATGGCGGTATTGTCGTAAGCTGAAGGATAACATCCATGTGAATGAATGTTTTCTTTTATGACTCTAATTTTGACATGCTGTTTTGGAAATTCTGTGATTTATTTTTATTTGGCTCCAAACTAAGATTGTGGGTGTTCGCTTTATTAAAGATTGGGTACAACATGGATATTATACGACAGACTGCATGCATGGTAGTTAACCCAATCACGGTTGGCAACTTTGCTTCCCTCTTTAATTGCACGCCGGTGGGTCAGGCCTCAGATTCTATGACGGCTCCAACGTAAAGGCTTATTGAAAATTAAAGAGATAATGTTGGTTGGTGCCTGATGCTCTGTCTCTGGTCGGGCTCATCGGAGTCTAACTGTTGGTTTTCCTTTGCTCCAGCATTTCAGTGGTTTCTTGCTGTCGAGTCCTCACCGTTGTCTCACCTCTGTGGTTCTTTGATTTCTGTGTTCACGGAGATGTTGCACTGATGAGTTAGGAGGCCTTCATGCGGACTGAACAAATTATTTGTCTAAATCGCGACGGAAGTAAGGGCGAGGATTGTGGCCACGTAAAAATCGATTTAAGCCCCCCAGTGGAAATCTTCCACTGACCGTTCCAAGGCGGCTCTTCTGTGGCGATTTATTTATGTTGTTGTTTGTTACTTACTGTGTGTATCACTTGTGTCTTTTAATTTTGGATGGCCATATGGCCATTTTGTGGGAAAGTAACTGTCCATATGGCCTTCCTTTGTTTAGGTTTCCATTATGGTCTGGTCGCTTAATGTTTGTATTTCTTTCCCTTTGGTGTCTTTTATGGATGGAGTAAGTTAATTGTTTCAATTCCCGATCTTTGTTTTACTTCTACTAACAGTACTAACAATGTATCTTCTTAAACAAAACAAGTAAATAATATGTACCCTTGTAGCTCTACTTTTTATGTAAAATGTGCTGTTTACAACGGAGTTCTCTCTATTGAAGATGGGTTTGTAACATTTCAAAATTCAATATTGGACTTAAATCTCTTCCGCAAAAAGGTTTATCGGAACCCGAATTTTATGGTGACTTAGTATAAATTCAGAAAAATATATAACCGCAATGACTTCAGCACCAAATTTCGTAAATTCATTCTTCGATATAAAAAAATTGGGTACAACATAAATGTTATACGACAGACTGCATGCATGGTAGTTAACCCAATCACGGTTGACAACTTTGCTTCCCTCTTTAATTGCACGCCGGTGGGTCAGGCCTCAGATTCTATAACGGTTCCAGTGTAAAGGCTCATTGAGAATTAGAGGGATATAATTCAAGGTATGTTGGCTGGTGTCTGATGCTCTATCTCTGGTCGGGCCCATCAGAGTCTAACTGTTGGTTTTCTGTTGCTCCAGCATGTCAGTGGTTTCTTGCTGTCGAGTCCTCACCGTTGTTTCATCTTTGTGGTTGTTTGATTATTAGTGTTCACGGAGATGTTGCACTGATGAGTTAGGAGGCCTTCATGCGGACTGAACAACTTATTTGTCTAAATCGCGATGGAAATAAGGGCGAGGATTGTGGCCACGTAAAATCGATTTAAGCCCCCCCCCCTCCAGTGGAATTCGTTTCCGCTGACCGTTCCAAGGCGGTTCTTCTGTCGCGATTTATTTTTGTTATGGTTTGTCTTTAGGTGTTTGTGTCTTATTTTATTTTGGATAGCCTATTGGCCATTTTGTGGGAAAGTTACTCTCCTTTTGGCTTTTCGCTATTGATGTTTCCATTGGGTCTGTTGTCGCATGTTTGTGTTTTTTTTCCTTTTGGTGTCCCTGATGGGAGCTATGGGTTGATTGTATCGAGACCTGATCATGGCCTTTACTTCTATCTCGATATGAGAAAATTTGCTTAATTTTACTGAAGTTCTTTGGGTAAATTTGGCTACCCACAAGTTCTAAAAAAACTATCATTCTTTGCCTTCAAATGATCACTTGCCTTTAAAAATTGTAATATTGCATTTTGCTAATACCTGACGAATGTGACACTGACGGCAATGTCCTTAATTTGGTCCCATTTCCGTGGGAAACCCGGACTCTTGATTTGACCATATTGTTCATGTAAATTATAGTAAAAGCTAAACATGGGAAAAATAGAAGTGAAGGCAGTGATCAGGAATCGATACAACCACCCAAGATTCCAAGGTGAATTGAGCAAACACACAAGGCAACACTTTTTACCGCAATCGGGCATTCTAGTAACCAAATAAAGGAGGTCGAATAACTGAACGCTCAATCGGTAGTGATCTATAATACCTTCTATTGACCTAAAGTACATCTATTAACCGTTAAAAAATCGGACCTAATCTTTAGGTCCCTATGTTGCAAGTGTTAACAATAACATGCAACCTTTAATACTAAGGAAAAAAGCGAAACTGCAAGTTAAAACATTCACAATATTTATTTAAACAGATTGTCTGAAATTTCAGTTAAATCGTACCTTCTCGGGATTCCTTTAGGGTCTCGTTGTTTCACGTTTGTGCTTTGTTCCTTCGGTGTCTCAGATGGGAGCTGTGGGGTAATTGTATCGATTCATGAACATTGCCTTATCTTCTATTTCCCGGTTTGAAATGGTCCTTTAGAGTAATTGTGGACTTTTAATGCGGTTGCGTCTCAATCCCGAAATATTTTCTTCAGCTAAACTAATATATTTGCAGATTTTCATACATAATGTTAAACGCTGAGAAACTTCGAGCATCATGTTGTTTCCTACGTCTCTTTGGCGTGGGGACGTCAGAACCTTTGCACTCTTTTACGTCACGTTAAACTACGTGTACGCGGCATGGCATTGAATGTTGTTTAACATGTCACACTGTTTGCTGTCTTTTTAGCTTTAATTTACTAAATTATTGCAAAACCCTTGTAGTTTTAAATGCCGGTATAAACTAACTACATGATGAGTGTCTTTAGAAATATAATATAATCGGTTCGCCGCGACAATGTTATCGGGGCTCGCTGAAGCTCCCCTGTCTAAGGTTCACCGACTATATTTTATTATTTATGATTGTAACCGTGTATTTACTATATTTCGTTCCTTACTTTTGCCCTTAACATACGTTTTGGGTAGCAAATGAGGCGGTTCTGAAGAACATCCATTACCTAAGTTTTGAGCAAAAATAAGAAACCTATGACAAAGCGTCTTTTTTTTTAAATCTGCGATAAAAGAAAAAATGTTACATCACGAATGTGTTATCCAAATAGTTTCCCCATACAATTTGACAAGCAACACGGGGGAAACCTTTGATTTAATCTCATCCGTCAAGGATCAACAAAACAAATGGGCGAGTTGGTTATCTTTTGATCATTCTAGATTGGGTTTAACGCCTATAAAAATGTGGATCGGTTGTCATTTTGAGCTCTATGACATATTATGATTTCACTGCATTTTGTATATTTACATAGATGAGAAGACATCCAGTGTATTCGCTCCTGTTGTGTCGAAGCGATATGTTTCCTTCATTGAGTTTGCTGCCGAAATTGCGAGGATAGCCAGCCGAACAACACTTTCTCCAAGCACTGAAGAAAGCACACAAACTACCTCACTAAATGACACACAAAGTCCTCCTACTTATGGCGTCACTTTGTCCATGACAGAAGAAGAAACCGTCCTTTCGACGACAGGGAACGCAACCACGCCGTTTGTAGATAACCCTTTTACTCAAAGCGAAAATGTTAGCACAATTTCGAAATTCTCTAATGGCATTACACCTTCTACGAGAGGAGACGAATATTCAAATGTTGCAGGCAATACAACTTTCCTACCAAATGATTATGAAACACGTTCTACGGAAAGGGTAATGACTTTTAAATCCCTTTTAAATGAAGAAACTAAACACGTGACTTTACAAACAGTACCATTAAATGGCAGTTCTGTAAGTTCAGTATCAGCATCAACTGAATATGAGAAAGCTTTTCGTATTTTTCCAGATACTTCAACACTAGATTTATCGACCAATTCAGACAAATACACGTTACAAACAAGCCCTTCGCCAGCTAGTACACTGAAATATGGTTCAATAATAACACAGTCAAACAGGAATAATACAGAAACATATTTTATGACTTCATTGCTCACGACTAGCGCAGTCATCTCTGGAACTCCAACGATTCAGACATCATCGACGGATGAAACAACATTAAGTACATTTAACGATCATTCTGGTGATTTCATGACACTGTCTTCCTCAATGTTGACAAGTGCAGCCTTTTTTATACCGGATTCAAACTTGCAGACAGCCATGTCAGAATCTCTGCAAAGCATATCTAGCTACCCATCAAGCGAATCAGTCTATCCTACACAAACACGAATGATTTACTCACGAAATGAATCACTGAAAGTTTTTAACACATTTGCTGTAAATATCAGCGCTTCCGATACAACATCTGCAAATGTTGGATTTTCCACATATATTGGCGAAATAGAAAGTGGTTACACTGAGACAACATATACGATGTCGGATTACAGACGTGACTCGGGAACTATGTATAATACCATACCGGTCAATATTTCGTCAAAAATTAATTTGTGGATAACACGAAAGTCTATTACTGATGTGAGCAGCATAATAAAAGTCTCATATTCAACTGGGTATCCAAATGTCAAACCATCGCAACTACTAGACGTGTCAAAGACCGACACTCATGTAAGGCAGTCTGTGAAATACTCGTCCATTGGTACAACCAATGATCAGTCAATTGAAACATCCTTCACCCTGTATTCTGACTCACGGACAACAGAGTATATCTTCGATAAAACGCCTGTGACTATGTTTGAAGAAACTGTAAGACCATCTGCCCATGATACAATAGTCTACTACACAGACAAATACGATTACAGTTATGATTACCCGCCTGACGAAGAGAAATCAGCTTTAAGGGACTATTCGAGCATAATGTATTCAAAAGCAAGCCGATTATCCGAGCTAGCATCGTCGGTATATATTAGCGAAAGTTCTAATGGATATGTTAGCAGTCCAATCATGTCTGTTTTACCACCAAAGATTAGTATAACACCCACTGTAACAGTGGACATTATAATGTCACAAGATATTAGCAATGTGGATATTGAATCTATCAACAGAACTTCAAGAAATGCTGCTAAAGATGGTAAGTCTTACGTATTTAATGTTATGTACGCAAACAGATGACCTTTTTGAAAGCTTACCTTTCCTGTGGTCTGCAGTCTTATCTCTGTTTCTGGTCGGGCCCATCGGAGTCTAACTGTTGGTTTTCTTTTGCTCCAGCATTTCAGTGGTTTCTTGCTGTCGAGTCCTCACCGTTGTCTCACCTCTGTGGTTCTTTGATTTTTTGTGTTCACGGAGATGTTGCACTGATGAGTTAGGAGGCCTTCATGCGGACTGAACAAATTATTTGTCTAAATCGCGACGGAAGTAAGGGCGAGGATTATGGCCGCGTGGGGTCGATTTGGGCCCCCCGGTGGAGGTCATTCCGCTGGCCATTCCGGGGCGGTTCTTCTTCGGCGGTTTATTTATGGTGTTGTTTGTTACTTACTGTGTGTATCACTCGTGTCTTTTTATTTTGGATGGCCATATGGCCATTTTGTGGGAAAGTAACTGTCCTTATGGCCTTCCTTTGTTTAGGTTTCCATTAATGTCTGGTCGCTTAATGTTTGTGTTTCTTTCCCTTTGGTGTCTTTGATGGATGGAGTAAGTTAATTGAATCGATTCCTGATCTTTGTTTTACTTCTGCTTTACTATTATTGGTGATTCAATATTTTAATACTAACAGCGTACTGTCTTCTGTTGACTGACATTAATGTTAAGTAACCGACGCCTATGTCATCGAATCGTCTCGAAGCAGTTAACGCATAAGAAAACAATAGTCCGCTAGATTGCTATAGTTCTAAAAAGCACGTTTGCTTTCTAAACTTATACAATGTTGTAAGTGTCAAAGGTTCACTACAGGAAGAAGGGCTTTCAATTTTGTTATGGTTTGTCTTTGAGTTTTTGTATCGCTTATATTATTTTGGGTTAGATAGCTAATTGGCCCTTTTGTAGGAAAGTAGCTGATCTTTTGGATTTACCCTATTGATGTTTCCATTTGGGTATGTTGTTTCATGTTTGTGTTTCTTTCCCTTTGCTGTCTCTGATGGGAGCTGTGAGTTAACTGTATCGATTCCTGATCATTGCCTTCACTTTTATTGTTCATGCGGTTTGTGAGTGATTTTTCGGAGTTTACATTTCGATAATATCTCCCAAAACGATATTTATTCGTTGTTATTCCAAAAATCACGTAGTTTGAATTTTCTTGTCCTTCATTGATTTCTTTGTGGACGTTTGAAAGTATTTGAGGATTAATGATAAAGCCTAATTGAGGGTTCCTGATAAGGCATAATTGATCGAAACTTGCTAGTCAGGCCCAGAAATACATGTGCACTCCATAATCCATACTTTTCAGTTCTTTGGTAAATTCTTGCTTCCAAAGGACAACCCTTTTATGAAATCTATTTAAAGTCACTACAGCTTGTGTAAAAGGAATGTGTGGCTGTCGTAAAAAATCTCTCTGACTTTCATCACGACGGAAGGGCGAGGATTGTGGCCATGTAAAATCGATTTAAGCCCCCCCCACCCCCAGGGGAATTCGTTTCCGCTGATCGTTCCAAGGCGGTTCTTCTGTCGCGGTTTATTTTTGTAATGGTTTGTCTTTGGGGGTTGGGTCGCTTATATTATTATATTTTGGATAGCCTATTTGCCATTTTGTGGGAAAGTAACTCTCCTTTTTTGCTTTCCGCTGTTGGTGTTTCCGTTGGGGTTTTTTGCTTCATGTTTGTGTTTCTTTCCCCTTGGTGTCTCTGATGGAAGCTGTATGTTAATTGTATCGATTCCTGATCATTGCCTCTACTTCTATTTCATCACAGTGTACCTTGTATTTCCTTGTCCTTTCGGGCCATTGATTCCATTGTGGAAATTTGAAAATATTTGAGGGTTAGTGATGATGCCTAATTGGCCGAAACTAACAAAGTAGAAGTAAAACAAAGATCAGGAATTGATACAATTAACTTACTCCAGCCATAAAAGACACCAAAGGGAAAGAAATACAAACATTAAGCGACCAGACCATAATGGAAACCTAAACAAAGGAAGGCCATATGGACAGTTACTTTCCCACAAAATGGCCATATGGCCATCCAAAATTAAAAGACACAAGTGATACACACAGTAAGTAACAAACAACAACATAAATAAATCGCCACAGAAGAGCCGCCTTGGAACGGTCAGTGGAAGATTTCCACTGGGGGGCTTAAATCGAATTTACGTGGCCACAATCCTCGCCCTTACTTCCGTCGCGATTTAGACAAAAAATTTGTTCAGTCCGCATGAAGGCCTCCTAACTCATCAGTGCAACATCTCCGTGAACACAGAAATCAAAGAACCACAGAGGTGAGACAACGGTGAGGACTCGACAGCAAGAAACCACTGAAATGCTGGAGCAAAAGAAAACCAACAGTTAGACTCCGATGAAGTCTGCCCCAGACATACTTGTACACTTCATACTCTTCAGTTCTTTGGTGTATTCTTTGTTTCCAAATGATAAGCATTTTAAAGAACATATTAATCATGACAATGTTAAAATGCCACCAATAAGTAATTTAGGAATTCTTTCGAAAGCGTAAGAATAATCTTACCAATGGCAACGCTGGAATAAGTATTCAGTTAGAAGCTACCAGCTTTGAAATAAACACAGGCGAAGAAACGTCAAGTCTTTAGGCTTTATTAGCCGAAACTACGTAGTATGGCCCATCTTCTTTCTTATGAATGTTTTCAGTGCTCTTAAAGGAACTCATTTTTTATTTTTATTTGCCTTCACTGCAGCTGGTGTTGTGCCGTGTGGCGGCCGTAAAACGTCTCCCCGTACATCAACCATAGTGCAGTTTATATTTTACTTTGGTCCTTTGAGATCATCGTAAATATTCTGAGAAATCAGAAATAAATTATTGGTTAAGACTCATTCTAGACAGGTTTTTAATTATTTGGAACCCATTTTGACTTATATCAGTCTTTGAATCGACTGCCTATTCGAAATTCGCAAAATTGCAGTACGTTTCCTCTGGCTTTCTTTGCCGGATCATTACAGGGTCACTGATGAGGCTTTATTAGCCGAAAATACGTAGTATGGCCCATCTTCTTTCTTATGAATGTTTTCAGTGCTCTTAAAGGAACTCATTTTTGATTTTTATTTAAGTTTCGTTTATTTGTCTTCTAACATGTACATTTTCAATAGTTCCCCATCCTTTATTTAATCGAACGCTGTTGACGTCACTTCATATACATTTGCGTAAAGCGCAGGTGGAAACGCGCTCTTCGACGTCACCTTATATTACTACCTGCCGCAGTGTGAAATGGTTCTGGAATTCACGCTCATATAATTTATCGAATCATAAAACTTTTATTTCAATCAATCAAATTGCTCGAAATGTACATTATGATTAAGAATTGAAGTTATGTACCCGGAAAACAAAATCATAGCGAATCAAATTAAAGTAATTGCATCATTGACGCAACAATATTTGTACATATAAATAAGTACATTTAATTTCCTATATTAAGACCACCTTTGGGACTGTTCAAAAGTTGTCTGTAAGACCACTTTTGAACAGTCCCAAAGGTGGTCAATAACCAGAGGACAATTTATGCAGAAAACACAAAGAAACACTAACTGCACCCTTCTAAATATGTTTTTTTTAAAACAGAATTTGTCTTAATTTAATGTGATCTTAATAGCGGAATTTTCTTTACTTCTGCCGTGTTGTTTTCTGATATTTCAGCATGGACTAGTCCTATGTGGATTGCTATTGGTGCCATTGCTGTTATAACAGCTATATCTCTTGTAATTGCGGTCATTCTATATAAACGGTGAGTGGATGATGCAGAGACAGCTTCATTGTTTCAGTAATCTTGTTTTTACTGTCCAGCGTTTTTCTTTCGTTTTCATACTGTGCTTACGTAGGATTCTGATTATCATATAACAATTTTGAATCAAATTCTATCTCAAAGAAGTTCAAAACAAAACTTTGGGTTATGAAGGCGGCGTCATGATGTTACGCGCCAGTAATCACGTGTTGTTACACATTGGTTCATATTATTTAATTACATGTAGTTATCCACTAAATAATATCAACTTCATATGAGCCAAACGCATTTGTGTCTTCGAGCATTCCGTCATGACAAATTTTGACTGCGCATGCCCAGCCATTCAGAAGGGCCAGGGATATGGCTTTCTGTCTGAAGGTTCCTCTTGAGTCACTGCTTGTATGAGCGAGCAGCGAAGGTTATGGCGAGACTGCGCGGATGCGCAGGCTCGCCTGAACCTTCGCTGCTCGCATAGTCGATAAGTACCAAAACCGCTTGACGGGGCCCATATGATAACAATATTTTTAACACGTTCACAAGGCTGTGTTTTTAATGCCCCTTTAAACCCCACTAGATACTCGAAAATAGTTGAAATGTGGTTATCAATATTTTAGAACGGCTTCATTTAGTCCTCTATTGATTACTCCAAGTCTATGTAAGAAGCAGAAATAACGAAAATTTAAAAACAAAAACCCTTATAAATATAGTAGTTGTTTAGACAGGAAAGACGCCATTGTAACACAACGGATACGAACTGAACAAGTTATGTCTAAACCACGACAGACCAAATGCCGAGGATTATGGCCCTGTAATATCGATTTAAGCCCACCCCAAGTGAAACGCTTTTGAATGACCCTTCCAAGAAGCAGCTTCTGTTATGATTTATTTTTGACATAGTTCGCATTTCATTTGAGTATTGATATATTTTTAATTTTGATAGTCATTATGCCATTTTGTGGGAAAGTAACTGTCCTTTTGGTTGTCCACTAATGTTTTGTCCATTAGGGCTTATTTCATGTCTGCGTTTCTCTTTAATGACCGTTCCAAGGCGATGCTTCTGTCGCGAATTATTTTTGACATATTTCGTATTGCATTTGTGTATTGATAATTTTTATTTATTTTGGATAGTCATTAGGCCATTTTGTGGGAAAGTTTCTGATTTTTTGTGAAGCTACTAGTGGTGTTTCTGTAACAGTTCGATCGTGTGGCTCGGTAGCTCAATCGGCAGAGTGTTCGCACTGTATGCGAGAAACCCTGGGTTCGAGTCCCGGTCCAGTAATGTTCTTTTTCAATCCTGTGTCATTTCCATTAGGGCGTATTTAATGTTCGTGTTTCTTTCCCTTTGGTGTCCCTGATGGAAGGTGTGGAGTAATCGTGGCGATGACCATTGCATTCAAAATAGAAGTAGAGGCAATGATCAGGAATCGATACAATCAACCCACAGTTCCCATCAGATATACCAAAGGGAAAGAAACGCAAACATGAAACAACAGATCCGAATGGAAACATCAATAGCGGAAAGCCAAAAGGACAGTTGCTTTCCCACAAAATAGCCAATATACTATCCAAAATAAAATAATATAAACGTCACAAACACCAAAGAAAACCCATAACAAAAATAATCGCGACAGAAGAACCGCATTGGAACGGTCAGCGGAAACGAATTCCACTGGGGTCGGGAGGGGGTGGGCTTAAATAGATTTTAGCCTCGATAGCGCAGTGGTTAGTGCGTTCGACTCATGATCGAGAGGTTGTGCGTTCGAATCCGCCACCGGTATCGAGGTGTGTCCTTGGGCAAGACACGTAATGACACTGCCCCACTCCACCCAGGTGTAAATGGGTAGCAGTGGTGTGAAAGCCACTGCCTCTCTCTCTCTCGCGCGCGTGAAAACACCCGGAATGAGTGTTCGAGAGCGATTCAATAAGCTTAAAGCTTTCATCGCAATCGAACTAAAATAAATTAGTATAAACTAAACTAAATAGATTTTACGTGGTCCAAATCCTCGTCCTTACTTCCGTCGCGATTAAGACAAATAATTTGTTTAGTTCGCATGAAGACCTCCTAACTCATCAGTGCAACATCTCCGTGAACAAAAAAATCAAACAACCACAAGTACGAAAAAACGGCGAGGACTCGACAGCAGGAAACCACTGAAATCTGGGAGCAAAAGAAAACCAACAGTTAGACTCCGATGGGCCCGACCAGATACAGAGCTTCAGGTACCAACCAACATAAAACTTTAAGCTGGAACCGTCATAGAATCTGAGGCCTGACCTACCGTCGTGCAATTAAAGAGGGAAACAACGTTGTCAACCGTGATTGGATTAACTTCCATGCATGCAGTCTTTCGAATAACATTTAGGTTGTACCCAATCGTTTTGTCGAAGAATGATTTTACGAAATGGGGTCTAATTTGATTGTTATTTCATAATAAGACTAAGGTCATCGGTGTCATTTCGTCGATAGAATTCATGATAATGAAATATTTCTATAGTTATAATAGTAATGGTTAAACAAGTGAGCTTATAAAATTAAATTACACCGTTTTCGTCAGGTTATGTGACCTTTTATATTCACCGAATGCTCGTTTTAAAACCGTCACACGAACACTTCTGTGAGATGATCTATGTATGGTAGACTAAACCATATTTATTACCTTCGATACGAAGAGATTGGAAACAAGTCATGACAACATTAGATTTTTTCCTCTCCCATCACCAAACAATATGTAGTTAAAAGGTATTATAAGAAATCTGCAAAAGATAATAGTATCGCTTTTATTCTACCATGCATACACCCATCACTCGCGATGAGGACCAACTTTTGGTAAAATCCAACTGCTGAATGCCTCTGTACTACCTTCCTTTGCAGCATAGATACCTGCATTATTTTGCTTCTGTTGCTATTGTGGTCTTGAAATCCAGATATTGCTAATGATACCCTAAACTAGTCCTTCAGATGAGATTCTGAACCCGGTTTTGTACTTGTGGCTCTTTCAAAAACAAATAAAACAACATACGTTTAACGTAGCTCAGTCCTTTCATGCATCATATCAAGAACCTGAGCCAATTTTGTTATCGTTCCTCTTACTTTTTTATTTCTTTCAGGCGAAGAAAGCAAAAGAAAATTGCTGACATACGTACAAATGACGCACAACATCCATTAGCAAAGAAACCGGACGGAGGCCTACCGAACGATGTGTTTTCCAGGAAAATATGTGATGACGATAAGTCTAAGCATTCGAACCAGACTCAAGACGTTTTTGTGGACGAAGCTTATGATCTGTGATTAATAATAATATATCATACTACCGTGTCTTTGCTTAAGCCATTTTGTACTAGATGGAATCTTTATAAAATAGCACAAATCTATTTCAAAACTTAGGGCTTTGAGGTTGTGTATTCTTCAAATTGTCTTGAAAAATGGCTGAACGTTTTGCAAACAGTACATGCCTAGACAGGACCGCGTTTTGCAGCATCTGATCTGTGCCTACACTGTCAGTTGTCCGTTTTGGGGACACCGGAACAAAATGAGAAAACCTGTACATGCCTTGTGTCCCGAGAAATTGACACTCGCAAATAGTGCATACCCAGATCATACGCCACAGTACAGGGCGTCCCTGTTTGTCAAAATACATAGATGTTTGTCAAAACTGACTACAAATAAAGTAAATCAGCCATCCTATTAAATAGTAATGTGTGAATTCGGGTTTAACGTCGCTTTCAACAATTTTTCAGTCATATCACGACGGTGTCTGGTTGCGACAGGGAGCTCAATGCTCACTTTTATAGTGCTGCCTCACTGAAGTATCATGTCCCAGACACATTACATGATACCACACCCAGTCACATTATCCTGACACTGGGTCGACCAGTTCTAGCTCTACCCCGTAAATCTGAGTGCCAAGCGAGGAGCAGCTAGTACCATTTTTTAACGACTTTGGTATGTCGCGGCCCGGGATCGAACCACAGACCTTCCGTTCCCCGGAGCGGACACTCTACCAACTGAGCTATCGGGGCCGGTATATTAAATAGTAAATGGACGTGTTCAAAATGTTATACAAGGACGGTTTCATTTGTCATATATGGGTTGAGATAAATGGCATACAAAATAATACAAAAAGGGATACATTTGGGAATGAATTATCAGCGAAAATGACTGTTTTTATAAGCTGATTGTTATTTTTGAGATGTGCTTGTGATTATATGTTTCTGAATAAAGGTATTAATCAGGTCATGGGTGACGCTGTGATGGGCGTACCAAACGATATCCAGTCACCGCAGAAGGCCGAAATCCCATATACTTTGGTTCTGTGATCGTTGTCTGGACCCAAGATTCTGTTACGATGCAATCTTGAGGCTGGGTTGGGTTTCATTGTGTGTGTTGTTTCATTGCGGCCTTGTCACATTCTATAGGCGACTTGAGACGGCAACGTAAATAAATTGTGACCTTTCCTAACTGGCCTTTTCTTAATAGTTTTCATGACTTCCGGTGCCGGGATAATGTAAGAATGAGATAGACTAGTAGATGCTCGTCCTTCCGCTTTTGTTTCTTGTACCGTAGATCTAAAATGTTTATGCACGCTCTGTTTAGGCATTGCGGTGTTTTTGGTGGTCTTCATGAAACATGGTGACTTCGATGGCTGTGATTTTTTAAAACAAACTCACCACTCACTATCAGGTTATATTTTCATCGTGACAGACGAAGACCAAAAGTGTACACATTTTAGCTCACCTGTCATGTAGTGACAAGGTGAGCGTTCGTGATCACTTTTCGTCCGTCGTCCGTCGTGCGTGCATCCATCCATGCGTCCGTGTGTGCTTGCGTGCGTCCGTAAAAAATTCTTCAAACGACATCTCCGCCTAAACCACTGATTGGAGTTTAACCAAACTTCACAGGAATGATCCTTAGGTGTCCCGTCCCCTTTCAAAGTTGTTCAAATGGTTTCTGTCCAATTCACAGCTAGGTCACAGGAGCTAAAGATAGATTTTCAAATGAAAACTTTTAAAGTTTTTCTCTGAAACCGCAAGGTCAGGTCTTCGATATTTGGTATGAAGCTTCATCTAGTGGACCTCTGCCAAGATTGTTCAAATTATAGCCCTAGGACCAAAAATGCATCCGCGCCGAGGACCACCAGTTTTACATCGACTTATATAGGGAAAACATTTAAAAAATCTTCTTGTCTGAAACCAGGAGGCCCAGGTGTTTGATATTTGGTGTTAAGCTTCATCTAGTGGACTGCTATCAAGATTGTTCAAAATATAGCACAGGGTCCAAAACTGCCCCGCCCCGGGGTCCTTTGGTTTTACATAGGCTTATATAGTGAAAATCTTTAAAAATCTTCTTCTCTGAAATCGATGGCCCAGGTCTTTGATATTTGGCATGAAGCTTCATCTAGTGGACCGCTACCAAGACCTCGAGCCACAAATGTCCCCGCGCCAGGGCCCTTTGTTTTATATTGACTTATATAGGGAAAATCTTTAAAAATCTTCTTCTCTGAAACCGCAAGGTCCAGGTCTTTGATATTTGGTGTGAAGCTTCATCTATTGGACCTTTATCAAGATCATCCAAATTATAGCCTAGGGGCCAAAAATGCCCCCGCCCAAAGGACCTTGGTTTTACATAGGCTTGTAATTTTGATTTATATCAGTCTTTGAATCGACTGCCTATTCGAAATTCGCAAAATTGCAGTATGTTTCCTCTGGCTATCTTTGCCGGATCATTACAGGGTCACTGATGAGGCTTTATTAGCCGAAACTACGTAGTATGACCCATCTTCTTTCTTATGAATGTTTTCATTGCTCTTAAAGGAACTCATTTTTGCTTTTTATTTGTATAGGGAAAATCTTTGAAAAATCTTTTTTCACTGAAACAACAAGGCTAAGGATTTTGATATTTGGTGTTTAGCCTCATCTAGTGGACCTCTACCAAGATTATATATATTATAGCCCTTTAGTTTTTTGGTTTTACATTGACTTATATGGGGAAAAAATAAAAAAAAAATCTTGTTCTCTGAAAGCGCAAGGCCGTGGCCTTTGATATTTGGTGTGACGCTTCATCTAGTGGACGTCTATCAAGATTATTAAATTATAGCCTTTGGACAAAAAATGCCCCCACCCCGGGGCCCTTTCCTTTTACATAGACTTACGATGACTCAGTTATATGATGCGGCTCTCTTAACTAGAGGCTATACTCAGCATACTCTCCGTCCTTACATTGATTCTGAAATTAATCATAAACGCCATTTCTTCAAAATATCCTTCATTAATAAGGGTATGGATTTTATAGATTTGCCCAGTATCTTCCGTGAGAGATCGGTGCTTTCTTCCATTCCTGCTTATTTTCAAAATACTGAAACACCTATAATTTGTTATAGATATAACAAACCTGTTAGATCTATCGTTTTTAATTTCAATAAACTTGTTTCAGATCTTGACATTGATACTATTACTCCTGATTCATGTGATTGTAAAAACTCATTGTATTGCTATCCTGCTGCTGGTCATGTAATTACTGGCAATTTGAAAATTATTCCTGATTCTAGGATAAGGAATATAATTTCTAAAGGACCGAAATATCGGTTTCCTTCTAAAATTGATTTCAGTAAATGTAGAGATTAAATCGCTGCTTCCTTGAATGAATTCGGTAATCGATGGTGTAAGCGAGAGTATGTTGAGAATAAAGCCCTTAAGGACTGGAAACTTAGCATTTTAAAACTAGTGAATAAACGCATTTCTTTCTATTCTCAAAATACTAACTTATTACCTTCTAAGCCCAAGACGTCTTTACGTCATCTTAAACTAGGTATTCAAGAATTTCATAAGAAGTTTGTTTTGGCCCCTGCAGACAAGGCCGCTAACAACGTCGTCGTTGTGTGATGGCTCCACTATGTTAACACGCTTAAGCAGGAGCTTGGTGGTACTAAGGCCTATGAACTTCAGCCTTTAGCTGAAGAGAGAGCTATAGTAGATAAACATGTTTGTCATTCAGCCACCAAGTTTGCTGTGTGTGTTACCGAAGGCCAAGACAAGCTTCCTACGCTATACTGGTTACCAAAAGTTCATTAAAGACCATACAAAGCACGGTTTATTGCAAATTCTAGCTCTTGCACTACCACTGAACTTTCTAAATTATGAACTTACTGTCTTACTGCTATTAAAACGCATGTGATCAAATATTGTGATAAAGCCTTTGAAAGATCAGGAAGAAATCTGTTTTGGTGTATAAAAAATTCGAATGAGGTTTTAAATAAATTGAAATCCAGACATTTTCGTGCTTCAAGTCTGTCTACTTACGATTTTTCCACTCTTTACACTACACTTCCTCATAATCTTATAAAAGAAAAGCTTAATGATTTAATTGAATGGGCTTTTCACAGAGAAGATTCTCTCTATCTTGCATGTAATGTCAGAAATGCATTTTTCACTTCTAAAGAGCATAAGAATTAAACACTTTGGTCATGTCAGAAAGTGATTGATGCCCTAACCTTTCTACTTGACAATATTTATATTAGATTTGGTACTAAGTTATTTAGACAAATTGTGGGTATTCCGATGGGTACGAATTGCGCACCTCTTGTAGCTGATCTGTTCTTGTATTGTTATGAAAGAGACTTCATGTTGTCGCTTTCCATTGATAACCAATCTGAAATTATTGAAGCTTTTAGCTCCACTTCTAGATATTTAGATGATTTATTTAATATTGTTAATACCTATTTCGATGGTTTGATCAGTCAGATTTACCCCCCCCCCCCCCAGAACTTCAGTTAAATAAAGCAAATTCTGCTGATACCGAGGCCCCGTTTTTGGATTTACATCTATCTATTGTAGATAGGTTTGTTTCGTGCACAATTTATGATAAACGCGATGACTTTGATTTTGAGATTGTAAATATTCTTTTTTTGGATGGTGATGTTCCTCGTGCGCCATCCTATGGCGTTTATATTTCGCAATTAATTCGATTTGCTAGTGTGTGTAGTCATGTTACTGACTTCAACACTCGTAATAAATTATTAATGGCTAAACTGCTTAATCAGGGTTATCGGTACCATAAACTACGCAAAGCCTTTTCAAAATTTTATAGACGCCATTCTGATTTAATTTCAAAATTCAATATTGGACTTAAATCTCTTCTGCAACAAGGTCTATCGGAACCCGAATTTAATGGTGACTTAGTATATAAATTCAGAAAAATATATAACCGCAATGACTTCAGCACCCAATTTCGTAAAATCATTCTTCGATATAAAAAGATTGGGTACAACATGGATGTTATACGACCGACTGCATGCATGGTAGTTAACCGGATCACGGTTGGCAACTTTGCTTCCCTCTTTAATTACACGTCGGTGGGTCAGGCCTCAGATTCTATGACGGCTACAACGTAAAGGCTTATTGAGAATTAGAGAGATCTAATTCTTGGTAATGTTGATTGGTGCCTGATGCTCTGTCTCTGGTCGGGCCCATCGGAGTCTAACTTTTGGTTTTCTTTTGCTCCAGCATTTCAGTGGTTTCTTGCTGTCGAGTCCTCACCGTTGTCTCACCTCTGTGGTTCTTTGATTTTTTTTGTTCACGAAGATGTTGCACTGATGAGTTAGGAGGCCTTCATGCGGACTGAACATATTGTTTGTCTAAATCGCGACGGAAGTAAGGGCGAGGATTGTGGCCACGTAAAATCGATATAAGCCTCCCAGTGGAAATCTTTCCACTGACCGTTCCAAGTAGAAGTAAAACAAAGATCAGGAATTGATACAATTAACTTACTCCACCCATAAAAGACACCAAAGGGAAAGAAATACAAACATTAAGCGACCAGACCATAATGGAAACCTAAACAAAGGAAGGCCATAAGGACAGTTACTTTCCCACAAAATGGCCATATGGCCAGCCAAAACCAAAAGACACAAGTGATACACACAGCAAGTAACAAACAACAACATAAATAAATCGCCACAGAAGAGCCGCCTTGGAACGGTCAATGGAAGATTTCCACTGGGGGGCTTAAATCGATTTTACGTGGCCACAATCCTCGCCCTTACTTCCGTCGCGATTTAGACAAATAATTTGTTCAGTCCGCATGAAGGCCTCCTAACTCATCAGTGCAACATCTCCGTGAACACAAAAATCAAAGAACCACAGAGGTGAGACAACGGTTCTTCTGTTGCGGTTTATTTATGTTGTTGTATGTTATTTACTGTGTGTGTCACTTGTGTCTTTTTATTTTGGATGGCCATATGGCCATTTTTGTGGAAAAGTAACTGTCCTTATGGCCTTCCTTTGTTTAGGTTTCCATTATGGTCTGGTCGCTTAATGTTTGTGTTTCTTTCCCTTTGGTGTCTTTGATGGGCGGAGTAAGTTAATTGTATCGATTCCTGATCTTTGTTTTACTTTTACTTTACATAGGAAAAATCTTAAAAATCTCCTTCGCTGAAACTGCAAAGCCCAGGTCTATGATTTTTTGTGTGAAGCTTCATATAGTGGTCCTCTATCAAGGTTGTTCAAATTATAGCCCTAGGGTCAAAAATGCCAAAGCCATGGGGCAGGTCTTTATATTTGGTATGAAGCTTCGTCTAGTGGACGTCTATCAAGAGTATTCAAATTATAGCCATTGTGCCAAAAATGCCCCCTTCCCCTGGGCCCACTGGTTTTACATTGACTTATATAGGAAAAATCTTTATAAATATTCTTGTCAGAAACAAGAAGGCACAGTTCTTTGATATTTGATATGAATCTTTGTCTAGTGAACCACGATCAAGATTGATCAAATTATAACCCTGGGACCAAAAATGGCTTCGTCCTCTAGCCCACTGGTTTTACATAGACTTGTATAGGAAAACTTTTAAAGATCTTCTTGTCTGAAACCAAAAGGCTCAGGTCTTTGATATTTGGTATGAAGCTTCGCCTAGTGGACCTTTGTTTAGATTATTCAAATTATAGCCTCTGTGCCAAAAATGCCCCTATCCCCGGGGCACACTGGT
Organism: Lucinisca nassula; assembly: GCA_963580285.1. Classification (NCBI taxonomy): domain Eukaryota; kingdom Metazoa; phylum Mollusca; class Bivalvia; order Lucinida; family Lucinidae; genus Lucinisca; species Lucinisca nassula. Next base: position 144,442,158 of record OY757019.1, on the reverse strand, counting down.
TTTACATTGACTTATATAGGGAAAATCTTTATAAACCTTCTTGTCAGAAACCAGAAGGCACAGTTTATTGATTTTTTAGTATAAAGCTTTGTTTAGTGGACCTCGACCAGGATTGATCAAAATATACCCATGGGGCCACAAATGGTTACGCCCCCGGGCCAACTGGTTTTACATAGACTGATACCGAGGCCCCGTTTTTGGATTTACATCTATCTATTGTAGATGGGTTTGTTTCGTGCAAAATTTATAATAAACGCGATGACTTTGATTTTTAGATTGTAAATTTACCTTTTTTGGATGGTGATGTTCCTCGTGCGCCATCCTTTGAAGTTTATATTTCGCAGTTAATTCGATTTGCTAGAGTGTGTAGTATGTAACTGACTTCAACACTCGTAATAAATTATGTACGGCTAAACTTCTTAATCAGGGTTATCGGTACCATAAACTACGCAAAGCCTTTTCAAAATTTTATAGACGCCATTCCGATTTAATTTAAAAATTCAATATTGGACTTAAATCTCTTCTGCAACAAGGTCTATCGGAACCCGAATTTTATGGTGACTTAGTATATAAATTCAGAAAAAAATATATAACCGCAATGACTTCAGCACCCAATTTCGTAAAATCATTCTTCGATATAAAAAGATTGGGTACAACATGGATGTTATACGACAGACTGCATGCATGGTAGTTAACCGGATCACGGTTGGCAACTTTGCTTCCATCTTTAATTGCACGCCGGTGGGTCAGATTCTATGACGGTTCCAACGTAAAGGCTTATTGAGAATTAGAGAGATCTTATTCAAGGTAATGTTGGTTGGTGCCTGATGCTCTGTCGTCCCATCGGAGTCTAACTGTCTAACTTGAGAGGCACTTGAGGATCAAAAATGACTAAGTTAAATATGAGATATAATAATGGATTGGGAAGAATTTTGATTCTGATGGTATCAGTTCCTGATCGTTTCTCTTTTTAATTTTCATAATAAAAAAAATTATTTAACAATGATATCCAAAGTATATGCACACCCTAATACCATGAAGACAACGCGTGCAATGATTGAAATTCTAAAAGTAACTGCACCTTAAAAAAACAAAACTAAATTACAAAGTGCAAATATGATAAAAAAGCGGAGGATAACCCCAAAAGCACATGCCCATTTGCAGAAAATGGCGAAAACACCTGCAAAATTTCAAAAATACCGATGACAAACTGTAAGAGGAGTTGCGCTCACAAGGTCACTATTCTAATAAAACCCTGGCCTGAAAAATAAGATGTGAGAGTGAAAAAAGGGGATACACAATAAACCAAGGATAACCAAAACCAAATTCACACCTACACACAGACCAAAAAAACTGCATATTTTCAAAAGGATCGACGATTTCTTGCTGTCGAGTCCTTGCCGTTGTTTCATCTCTGTGGTGGTTTGACTTTTGTGTTCACGAGTGTTGCACTGATGAGTTAGGAGGCCTACATGCGGACTGAACAAATTATTTGTCTTAATCTCGACGGAAGTAGGGGTGAGGATTGTGGCCACGTAAATTCGATTTAAGCCCCCAGTTGAATTCGTTTTCGTTGACCATTTCAAGGTCGTACATCTGTCGCGGTTTACTTTTGTTATGGTTTGTCTTTGGGTGTTTGTGTCGCTTATATTGTTTTATTTTGGATAGCCTATTGGTCATTTTGTGGTAAAGTAACTGTCCTTTTGACTTTCCGCTATTGATGTCTCCATTACCTTCACTTCTAGTTTCCATTATGGTCTGTTGTTTCATGTTTGTGTTTCTATCTTTGGTGACTCTGATGGGAGCTCTGGGTTAATTGTATCGATTTCGGATCATGGCCTCCACTTCTGTTTTTCATAGGAATATTGCCAATGCGATTTTCTACAAGAATAGCTAACATCTTTCCGCTCCGATGAATAAGATGGCCGTAAGAGCTAAAAAGAGAACAAACTTTAAGCGACAGTTGATTTTATACCCTTAGGTCAATTTCAATCAAACTTCATAGGAATGTTGCTTAGGTGACCGTCTACCAAAATAGCTAAAACGAAAGCGCTTTGATGAACAAGATGAACGTCAGAGCTACCAATAGGAAAAAAATCTTTAAAAGACAGCTGCCCCTTTACCGTTGGGCAAATTTCATTCAAATGTCATATGAATAATGCTGGGTGATCATCTAACAACAAGAGCTGGTCTGATTAGCACAATGGCCAAATGAGCTAAATATAAAAGTCTATATGTCGAATTCTCCTACAACTTTGATCAAATTTCAATCGAACGTCACAGGAGTGTTCCTTAGGTGACCATCTACTAAACTAATTGAAAACATGATACAACCTTTAAATACTATTTTCTCCTCTACCTTCGGTTCAATTGTATTCAAACTTTATAGACTTATTGCATAGGTAAAACATCACAAAAATAGTTAAGTAGTTTTCCTGCGAGGACCAAAATGGAGGACATCTAAAAATAGAAATAAATCTCCTATATCCTGGGTCCAGTTTCAGTCAACCTTTACTGGAGTGCTGCTTATGTGACCCTCTTTCATTTTACTCCAAAAAGATGGCCGTCAGAGTTAACAAAAATGACAACTTCTCCTATACCTTTTTGCCCATTTCACGTGAATGTTGCTTAAGTTATCCTCAGATGAATAACATACCCATCAAAGAAACAAACAATTTTAAATGATAACTGTTCCTTTACTTTTGGTCCAATATCATTCATACCTCCATAGGAATGCTGCTAAGGCCTCTACAAAAATAGCTGAACAGTTTTGTTTGGATGAACAAAATGGCTGCCACATCTTAAATAAAGATATCTTTAAATGACAACTGCTATACTTTTGATTCAATTTCATTCAAACTTCACAGGATGGTTGCCTTCATCCAAAATGGTTTTACCCCAATAAAGAGACCGGTCCCGATAGCTCAGTTGGTAGTGTGTTCGCTCAGGGGAACGGGAGGTCACGGGTTCGATCCCGGGCCGCGACATACCAAAGTCGTTAAAAAATGGTACTAGCTGCTCCTCGCTTGGCAGTCAGATTTACGGTGTAGAGCTAGGACTGGTCGACCCAGTGCCAGGATAATGTGACTGGGTATGGTATCATGTAATGTGTCTGGGACATGATACTTCAGTGAGACAGCACTATAAAAGTGAGCATTGAGCTCCCTGTCGCAACCAGACACCGTCGTGATATGACTAAAAAATTGTTGAAAGCGACGTTAAACCCGAATTCACACACACTTACATAAAGACATGGCCAGTGAAAAGTTGGTTTACAAGGATAATCATTGTACGGAATTGTTAACGTCGTGAATAATGGCACAAACTGTGTAAAAACTGATCATTTCTATTAGATGGCCAGTCATTGTTTAACTCTTAAGGTGCCAAGAAGAAAAACTGCATCTGTCTGCTTTAGTTTTGTTTATGTCGTATGCTGCATCTTTTGCAACCTTTTGAAACATAGTTTTGCAGGCAAAACATATGGATCCTGATCAGACTCTAAACTATTAAACTGGAAGCTTAATACAAGAGAGTGTCACAGTGCCTCTGAGCTCAATCTATATTATTGGGGACGGTAGTCTGGTAATAGAGAGATAGTTATTATAGTCCCCGTGATTAATAAACAGTGATCATGATAGCAGGATAGGCTTCCTCTGGCTTTCTTTGCCGGATCATTATAGGGTCACTGATGAGGCTTTATTAGCCGAAACTACGTAGTATGACCCATCTTCTTTCTTATGAATGTTTGCATTGCTCTTAAAGGAACTCATTTTTGATTTTTATTTCCCGTAGTTTAGCAATGAAAAAGGGCATCTGCTAACTTTATAGGCCCAGACGCAACGCCGCATAACTCGGTAAGTGAATAAGTAAGTAAGTAAGTAAAGGCTTTATTTAAAGAGGGTGACAACATTTAGCGTATACAATTGAAAAACATGTAATAGCTAATCTTCCATGAGGCTCTCAGTATTTACATATCTACACACAGTTGAACAATGAACAAGATAATAGATGATGAAAACTTCAATTATTGTGAATATGTGCTTGTTTGAGATCAGGATTAAAAAAAAAAGAAAACATTTATCATATTTGGTTCAATCAAGAAAGACTCTTACCGAAACGATATGTAAGGAATCCACTGAAATCCTGTATGAGAAATGTACAAGATATCAATATTAACGTTGCGGAGGTAATATCTATAGTTTATTTGAGATATGACCCTAAATGATGTATCTCAAACAAGCACTTAATCACAATAATCTACAAGGTGTCACACAAGAAAAAAAGCAAAATGTTAACCGGTAGTATAAATCCATATATACTTTCAAACTCTATAACTGTATTCACACTTTTGCGTACACATTGAATCAACATTAACCCTTCGATATTAACCCATTGTATGCGGGATACCTTGGCAAACAGTGCAGGCCTTGAGAACGGAGTGCCTCGCCAGGGCCTGCACTATTCGATCTATACTGTTTGCTAAGCTATACGTTTGTTTTGTGAAACTAATAATACCAACCTGCCCAAACTAATGCTTTTTTTTATATGAGCCCCGCCCAGCGAATTTGTGTCTTCGAGCATTCCATCATGACAAATTTTAACTGCGCATGCCCAGCCATTCAGATGGGCCAGGGATATGGCTTTCTGTCTGAAGGTTCCTCTTGATTCACTGCTTGTATGAGTGAGCAGCGAAGGTTCTGGCGAGACTGCGCGGATGCGCAGGCTCGCCTGAACCTTCGCTGCTCGCATATGCAATAAGTACTAAAATCGCTTGACGGGGCCCAATTATAGTAAGTAAATGAGTGGGAAATTAAAGTCTTTATTTTGTTACAACAGTTAGCATAGGCATTTGCTTGCATAAGCTAATCTTCAACGAGAATCTCAGAGGTATATACAGGTGTACAAAACAACTGCCCATTGACCACCACAAGACTGATGCTACTAAAGCCCTTGGTGAATTCTGGAAATCACTAGCTATGCTTTGGCCATTAGGCAACACTTGATTTATAATTATTATATTCATTGATTGATTTGGGTTCACCGTCACGTCATCCCTTGTGGGTCATTTTGTGCCGTCTCCAAGAGAGGGGGAGAAAAGAGATAGAAGAAATAATAGAGATGAACGTGAGGGACAGAGGAGAAAAAGGAAAAGGAATGGCAGTATAGAAATAACAACATTCCCCTCTACCCCAAATTGCTGCAAGGACAGCGGGTCTTGTCAAAAAGTAAAACAATATCAGTTGGACGCCTACACGCCACCAAGTGACGCAAGATACACGCTGGCCATATTATATGGGCCCCGTCAAGCGATTTTAGTACTTATTGCATATGCGAGCAGCGAAGGTTCAGGCGAGCCTGCGCATCCACGCAGTCTCGCATGAACCTTCGCTGCTCGCTCATACAAGCAGTGAATCAAGAGGAACCTTCAGACAGAAAGCCATATCCCTGGCCCCTCTGAATGGCTGGGCATGCGCAGTTTAATTTTGTCATGACGGAATGCTCGAAGACACAAATTCGCTTGGCGGGGCTCATATATCGATGGATACTATTTAGCTATGTGGTGAGTCAGAGCGAGTTAAGTAAATGAGAAAAGACTATACCAAGACGGTTTTGATTCGGGGCAATTATTATACTGAAATAATCATTTACATATTATTAATATTCATTCACCATAATTACGAAAACACTGTCTATTCTAATCCATTGTAAATTTTACCGCCAAAAAATGAAAATTTTAAGCTGAAAAATTTTGATATTATTCTTATTTCTGCCCAAAATATAGATTGTGGGTACAAGTCAGAACCGCTTCATCGAGGCAATTCTAACGAGTATCTATATTTTAGAGTAGAAATAAGAACAATAAGGTTTACGCCAGTAAACTCCAGTTTCACTATATGAAAGTGGGGTTCAATGGGTCAAAATTATGTAGGTATATTTTCATGATGGCTTGGCACGCAGCCAACACTCTCACTCCCACATTAACTTGTCCGTGTAAAATCATTCTTGGAAACCCAACATTTTATAAGAAAAGCGGGTTTAACAAGGGATGCATTATTTTCCTTATATTTGCTCTAAAGAATCCTCTGTGGTTTAGCGGTAATGCTACTCGCCTTATAAACCAGGGGTCGTGGGCTCGAACTTAGGTTTGTTTCCCCAGACTTTCGGATGATCCTTTAAACCAAGGTCCCCTCACCGTATGAACATAACTGCTGGTGGGACTTAAAACACACACACACACACACACACACACACACACACACACACACACACACACACACACACACACACACACACACACACACACACACTTTTGCTCGAACTGATAGAGTGTGGGTACTCGTTAAAACCGCCTAATTTAGGCACTTTCAACGAACAGCCACAGGCTATGTAAGAAAAAAAAATACGAAAACAAGCCTATTTAAATACACTGAAATTTTTGCCACCAAAACATACATTTTTCAGATAATTTTTTTCTGATATTTTCACATTTCTGCACAAAACTTAGATTGTCAGAACTCGTTATAACCGCAGTGGCTAGGCTTTTATAACAAGATCCCATAATCTATGTATTAAAGCAGAGTGTGTACCCCAGTAAACCCCAAGTTCTTTTTATGCCCCCAACTTTAAAAAAGTTGGGGGGCATATTGCTTCTGGCTTGTCCGTCCGTTAGTCCGTTCGTACGTCACGCTTTCTTGTGCATAGCATATCTTTAGAACCGTGTATGCTAGTGTTTTGAAATTTCATATATGGGTTCCTCATGAAAAAATAGTTGACCCGTATTTTTTTTCTTGTCCAAATTATCTCCCCTTCTTGAATTATTTCCCCTTTAATTAAATAACATAGAATTCTCGTTAGCAAGATATCTCAAAAAGTATTTGAGCTACAGCCTTGATATTTGGTATAGTGATTGGGACTAAGGAGGAGATTACCTGATTAAATTTTCAACCAATTCTATAAAATTTTGTTAGAGTTATGGCCCTTTGTAATTTTTTGCCACTCAATTGTGTTGCTTTCTGGTGCATAGCATATCTTTAGAACCGTGTATGCTAGTGTTTTGAAATTTCATATATGGGTTCCTCATGAAAAAATAGTTGACCCGTATTTTTTTTCTTGTCCAAATTATCTCCCCTTCTTGAATTATTTCCCCTTTAATTAAATAACATAGAATTCTCGTTAGCAAGATATCTCAAAAAGTATTTGAGCTACAGCCTTGATATTTGGTATAGTGATTGGGACTAAGGAGGAGACTACCTGATTAAATTTTCAACCAATTCGATAAAATTTTGTTAGAGTTATGGCCCTTTGTAATTTTTTGCTACTCAATTGTGTTGCTTTCTGGTGCATAGCATATCTTCAGAACCGTGTATGCTAGTGTTTTGAAATTTCATATATGAGTTCCTCATGAAAAAATAGTTGACCCGTATTTTTTTTCTTGTCCAAATTATATCCCCTTCTTGAATTATTTCCCCTTTAATTAAAAAACATAGAATTCTCGTTAAGAGTTTCATTGATGATACTTGGTACATGCTTGGAACTAGGAGTGAATTTTTTATGCAGGCATCCATGTTTGACCTTGACCTAGATTTCATGGTTTGGTGACTTTGCGCCTCCACAGGCGCGACATAGCCTTCGGGGGAATTCTTGTTGTATGTTTTTGAGTCTTTAACAATATTTGTTGAATATTTTGCCATCTAAGGACAAGCAAAGGTTGGGGGCATTGTGTTTTACAAACACCATTTCTAGTTCTTTATAAAGGTGCAGTTTCAGTGTAGGGAGTACAAATTATATAGGCATGTTTTCGTGATGCTAAAAAATCTACCTTCTGAAAAATGTCATTGTGGGGGCCATGAATTATTTCAATGAAAAAGGCAAGATTAGGATCCACTAAATCTAACATCTTTTACATACATTGAAACGAAAACACACCTATTGAAATATATTGGTAACATGTTACTACCTAAATTGATTTTTTTCAAATCCTGATATTTTTCATATTCCTGCTCAAAAAGAAATAAGAAAAATAATGTTTACCACAATTTTACTATATAATAGTGGGATTCAAGGGGGTGAGAATTATGTAGGCGTGTTTGCGTGGTGCAAATACAAACAAAAAATCAGCAGCAATGATTTTTACATACATACAACATTCATGATGTTAGCAAGTACGTTTACCCGACATTGAGATGAAATGACATCTCAAGCCCTGTCGACCAATGAAATCATTAGGGTTTATAAGCATGGGCGGTCCGACTCGCACTGCTTTGCATGGGTAGGCTATGATCCGATTAACAGTTTACTAATACTCGTGTGCTGCTGCTTTCAGCTCTTCGTGGAAGCATCATGCAGGCCATCTATTTCTCAAAGCACCGATGGGCGTCGGTCGTCTGAGTAGTACACACAACATAATATTTATTTAATAGAAGACAAAAAAAAACACCCGTTAATCAGCCCTATTTTGCCGCCATGAAAACCACATAAACTCCCGCAATCTCGGACAATTTTCACAGTCACAAAGATGCTCGCGCTATAACAGTTCAACTAAAGTTATTAAAGTGTGACAACCCATTTCATTCAAACTCCATCCAAATTCGCTTATGCCATTGACAGTCAACTACACCTAGTCTATTTGCAAAACACATCTTTGTGTGACACTACGAACGCTTGCTTTCCAACAAACTATACTCAGATTCAATGACAACGCACCCCTTTTAGAATTTTGATTTCTTCAGTTTAAGGTAAAGATGACTGACTTTTTTAACTGATAAATACGGTATTGCAAAGTTGTCACCGAAGCATGAGTTTGTTTGACACGAATACTGCGTGATTTTCTTGATGTGCATGTGCACGTGCAAAATGGAAAAAAATGCAGAATTTTCGTAATCACGATATTTTTGGCACTTTGCTTTACTGTCATTATACGATCCGGATTCTTTACGTTAAAAGGCAGCAAAACATTTCATAAGAACAAGCCAATGGAACGCATAAGTAAAGTCGATCGTCGTCGTGACCTCGGTATGTTTGAATGTGGGCTTTCATACCGCCAAGTTGCAGAGCGTATGGGTTGTTCGCACACTTCGATTGCTCGAACGGTTGAACGGCACAACGCTACGGGGTCTGTGGACGATAGAGCATGCCCTGGACGTGAAAGTGTTACACGACGTCAGCAGGACATGTACATTGTTTTAAGTCATTTGCGCGACCGATTCAGGACGTCTGTGGAAAGTGTCCAGGAGACAGATGGAGCCCATAACCTACAAATAAGTGCCTGAACAGTACGGCCTCGATAGCGCGGTGGTTAACGCGTTGACTCATGATCGCGAGGTTGTGCGTTTGAATCTGGCACCCGGTATCGAGGTGTGTCCTTGGGCAAGTCACGTAATGACACTGCCTCACTCCACCCAGGTGTTAATGAGTAGCAGTGGTGTAATAGTCGCTGCCTCTCTCGCGCGCGCGTGAAAACATCAGGAGCGATTCAATAAGCTTGAAGCTTCCATCGAAATCGAACTAAAATAAATTAGTATAAACTAACAGTACGGCGGCGTCTCCAGGAACGCAATATTTCTAGCCATAAGACGTATAGGTGGAACGTTTTGACGGCAGAACGTCAAATCAGTCGCTTTAAATGGTGTCGGCAGCTTATCCGATGAACACAACAGCGTTTGCGTGGTGTAATGTTCACGGACGAGTCGAGTTTTTGTGTCGAAAGGTTTGATAGGCGGCGTAAAGTATGACGTGGACGTGAGGAGCGATTTCAAGACTGTTGTGTTGTTGGGATGGTGGTAGCGTAATGGTGTGGGGAGGGATCTCATGGCGCCACAAACCCCAACTCATTGTTGCTGATGGAAATTTGACGGCACGTCGGTGCATCGATGAAATCTTAGAGCCTGAGATTGTATCGTTTTTATGCAATAATGATTACGTTACGCTTTTCCAACAGGACAATGCACGTGCTCATTCTGCGAGGCTAACCATGAACCTTTTCAATCAAAGTGGTGTGCACGTTCTTTCTTGGCCTGCGTTTTCGCCGGATTTAAATCCGATTGAGCTCCTATCGTCCAGCTCGGAAAACGCCGGTACAGCCGACGTCATCCGCAAATCAACGGTCAGCAGTTTGCCATGGCGCTACAGGAAGAATGGGACAATATCACACAAGACCAGATACAGCATGTAATTCGATGCCAAGCAACAGTTGATGCTAATGGTGGACATACCGGGTAATAGGATATTTGATTTTGATTTTTCTGGTGTGTGTCTCCGTATCTCTGCATTCAATGAAATATGAGTCTGTGGATAAGTTGATAAAAGGTGATATTTCATTAAACGTGATCAAATGCTGGAAATTTTGTGAATCAATTAAAATTTGAGTATGTATAGCACTAGTGGTGCGTTTTCATTAAATCTGACTATATGTTCTGTGGTTAAGAAAGCTTTCTATTAAAAGAAGAATTTATTTCTCATGAGCAAAACAGGTTTTTAGCTCACCTGGGCCGAAGGCTCCAGGGGAGCTTATAGTATAGTGGGTCCTCCGTCGTCCGTCGTCCGTCCGTCCGTCGTCCGTCCACACTTTTGAGCAGCTATATCTCTGTAGCCTGCAGGCTGATCTCAATCATTTCTCATCTGTAGCATGCCTCTGGTGGGGCATTGATGACATAAACTTTTTTTTGAAATAGCTCTAAAACTTTGGTTCCTATGGCAACCACAAGGCCCCATAGACTTACTATGGGAAAATGCTTGTCATCACCGTAGCGCCTTCAGTTTTGATCGGATCTTTCTGAAACTTATATGTAAGGTGGCTGTGGATATAATCTCGGATGAGTTCGAAAACCGGCCAAGTCGGCCCATTTATCATAGAGTTACGTCCCTTTGATTGCCGAAAATGCCCATTTTCGACCTTGTCATCACCGTAGCCCCTTTAGTTTGAGCGGATCTTTCTTAAACTTATATGTATTGTGGCTGGGGATATAACCTCGGATGTGTTCGAAAACCGGCCAAGTCCGCCATTTATCATAGAGTTAAGTCCCTTTGATTGCTGAAAATGCCGATTTTTGACCTTGTCATCACCGTAGCCCCTTCAGTTTTGATCGGATCTTTCTGAAACTTATATGTTAGGTGGCTGTGTATAAAATCTCGGATGAGTTCGAAAACCGACAAGTCGGCCCTTTTATCTTAGAGTAACGTCCCTTTGATTGCTGAAAATGCTGATTTTTGACCTTGTCATCACTGTAGCCCTTTCAGTTTTGATCAAATCTTTCTGAAACTTACATGTAAAGTGGCTGGGGATAAAATCTCGGATGAGTTCGAAAACTCGCCAAGTTGGTCCATTTATCACAGAGTAACAACCCTTTGATTGCTGAAAATCCGATTTTTTATCTTGTCATCACCGTAGCCCTTTCAGTTTTGATCGGATCTTTCTGAAACTTATATGCAAGGTGGCTGTGGATAAAGCCTCGGATGAGTTCGCATACTGGCAAAGGTGGCCTATTTATCATAGAGTTAGGTCCCTTTGATTGTTGAAAATGTTGATTTTTGACCTTGTCAACACTGTAGCCCCTTCAGTTTTGATCGGATCTTTCTGAAACTTATATGTAAGGTGGCTGGAGATAAAACCTCGGATGAGTTCGAAAACCGGCCAAGTTGCCCCATTAACTTTATAGTTATGTCCCTTTGATGGCTGAAATGTCGATTTTTTACCTTGTCATCACCGTAGCCCCTTCAGTTTTGATCGAATCTTTCTGAACCTATATGTAAGGTGACTGGAGATAAAACCTAGGATGAGTTTGAATACCAGACAAGTTGGCCCATTTATCATTGATTTACGTCCCTTTGATTGCTGAAAAGGCCGATTTTTGACCTTGTCATCACCATAGCCCCTTCAGTTTTGATCGGATCTTTCTGAAACTTATATGTAAGGTGGCTGGGGATAAAATCTTGGATGAGTTCGAAAACAGGCCAAGTCAGCCCATTTATCATAGAGTTATGTCCCTTTGATGGCTGAAAATGTTGATTTTTGACCTTGTCATTACCGTAGCCCCTTCAGTTTTGATCGGATTTTCCTGAAACTTATATGTAAGGTGGCCTGGGATGAAACCTCGGATGAGTTCGAAAACTGGCCAGGTCGGCTCATTTATTTTAGAGTAACATCCCTTTGATTGCTAAAAATGCCAAATTTTGACCTTGTCATCACCGTAGCCCCTTAAGTTTTGATCGGATCTTTCTTAAACCTATATGTGAGGTGGCTGGGAATAAAATCTTGGATGAGTTTGAATACTGGCCAAGTCTGATTGGATCTTTCTGAAACTTACATGTAAGGTGGCTGGGAATAAAACCTCATGTGAGTTTGAATACTGGCCAAGTCGGCACATTTATCATAGAGTGACGTGTCTTTGATTGCTGAAAATGCCTATTTTCGACATTGTCATCACTGCTGCCCCTTTAGTTTTGAACGGATCTTCATGAAACTTACAAACAAGGAAGTCAGGCAGAAAGCTTGGAGGAGTTTGAAAACTCTTGGTTTTGAACTTGTCATCACCATAGCCACTTCAGTTTAGATCGGATCTTCTTAGCAAGTCAGGAATAAAAGCTTGAATGAGTTTGAAAACCGGTGAGGTCAGCCTGTTTATCATAGAGTTACATTCTACTTCATTTTCAGAAAATGCTTACCCTGTCATCACCATGTCCTCCCATAAAGCCTTCAGTAAAGGTTGGCACTTCCTTAAACTTTGAATCTGTTAGCTCAGGTGAGCGATACAGGACCAAGCTAGCTTGGTCCTCTTGTTTTTCTCCCTTTTGGTGATAGTAAAATGTTTTTCAAAAAGTCACTGGAAGTGTGTTGAGTGTCTTAAGGGAATGGGTACACTTTCAGGGGAGGCAGCTTCTGCAACAGTTTCGTTGTATCACCGGTCAATCTGGATGCACTATTGAAGGAAATAATTTTCTCCTGTGGAGCAATTTCTTTCTTTTAAGAATACGCCCATTTTCCAACGAACAGGAAATCCCGAAAGTTATTTAATTTTCCAAAAATGGCGGAAAAATCTGTCAGGTGTTCTCATTCCCCTTAAGCGGCCATAACTTCAGTTTCCTTTGCTCGCCAGCTGACAATTGCTAAGACACCAGAGGCAAGACAGAGGAGATCTGCTAGTATAGTGACGATGAGATTTATAGAATATTCGAACGAATCTGCGTTTTGTTCGAATATTTGACTTGGAGGTGATCCCGACTCCCACTGGTCTAGTGAGCTCAATCCTTCATTCTCTACTTTTGCGAGGAACACAATCCATTCAATTGCTATCATAAGAACTGAAAAAGAAAAAGATGCATACCTCTTCAATCAACAAAAAACAGAGTATACCAATATGTGACGCAGTGTCATTACGATAACTCGTCCGTACGACATAGTGCATTTTTTCACATCATTCTCCAAAATGGCTACTTCTCTGATGAAAATCCTTCAGATTTTCCTTATAAATGCTCAAAATATAGAATGTTGTTGCGCGTTAGAACCGCCCCATTGATCCGGTTCTAACGAGTACCCACAACCTATGTCTTGGAACAGAAATATGAAAAATAAATATTACCCCCGTAAACCCCAGTTTTCTCAATATAAAGAGGGGTTTAGAGGGGGGGGGGTCTTCATATCACGGATTTGTTCACGTGATGTACGTAAAAGATTTTGTCGCTGATCCTCACATTCACCCCACTGGGTTACAATTTTGTTTCCTAAATTATGTGTCACAGATTAATTTTAGATGTAAACATTTTGTTTACAAAGAAAAAGGGGTTAAATGAATAACTTGAATTATTTTTAGCACATGACCAAACTTCTGTCCACTTTGTCTGGCATGTATCATGGTTTAATATAAAGACAGAGAACTTTTCTTTAAGGCAGTATTTGGCGTATAAAGAAAAATCAATTCTTAATTCTATATTGATTACTTGAGGATTATTATTCATTTTAGTCTTTGTTTTGATAGGTGGGACCACATTACGATAACACACCCGTGCGTCATAATGTATTTGTTACATCTCCAAAAGGGTTAATTTGTCTGAAGAAAATTGTGATACTATTCTTATTTATACTCAAAACATATGTTGTGGGTACTCGTTAGAACCGCCTCATTGAGGTGGTTCTAACGAGTACCCACAGCCTATGTCTAGGAGCAGAAAGAAGGACAATAATGCACACCCCGTAAACCCCAGTTGTCTCCGTATAAAGTGGGGAGTAAGGGGGTGCCTATTTAACGAACTTGTTATCGTGATGAGACAATATAACTCTAGGATATTTAAAATCAGAGCTAAGTACACTTGTTTTATTCGGCTCAAACATTTTATAAATACTTTCTGCTACGCTTTCGACGAAAAGTGATTCTAACAAGTACACACAGTCTATGTTTTTGTGTTGTTTTAAAGAAACAAGAGAAAAATGTAAATCCCTGTAAACCCAAGTTACCATTATTCTGTATACTGTTAACTTAATGCCCGGTATGGATATCGCTTTAGTTTTGACAGTATCGTGACATCACAAATAAATTTAAACTTACAATATCTCCCCCTACGTTACATTCTGCTTCTTCTGAACGGATTCCCCATTCTATTAATACTTTTTATTTATTTATTTAGAAATTTTTGTCATCAAACACTTATTTACACAGTATAGCTAAGTATTCGAAAACATAAAACAGTTTATATAATGAGTGAGACAATGATTGAGCGTAGGCTAGGCCTATTATTGCTCTCTCCTGACGGTATAACAAATATTCAAGCATCATGAAAATATATTTAAATAATGTAATTTAATATAAAGAGTCATCCAATAATAATAATAATAATAATAATAATAATATTATTATTAATACTTTTAGAGCTATCAGAGAGATTATCTCCTATCAAATGTTCCATTCTTCGGCAATATACTAATCCTTTCAAAACCTAGTATTTCTAGATGCAATGCTAAGAGGTGCAGGTTATTTTGCCAGATTTGGCCAATTATTCTAATCAGTGTCTATGATGAAGGGCAGACGGGCCTCCGTGGCCTAATGGATAAGAGCACTGACTCTTAGTCATTAGGTCTCTCACCGCCGTAGGTTCGAGCCTCGCTCGGGTCACGTGTGAGACGCCAAGTTCTGCAACGGAAGGTCAGGTGGTTTTTCTCCGGGTACTCCGGTTTTCGCCCACCTATGATTAACGATCGGCTCGATATGAGTGCAATAATCTTGAAAGGGCCGTAAAACCCAAACCAAAAAAAAAAAATGATGATGGGCAGGGAGACGTTTTAGGATCGCAGCAGAATTCTTTAACAACAGCTTTAATCACCGTGACGTTTGATACGTACGTTGAACATGTTATCCTTTGAAATCAAGGTAAAGCCCCGAAGAACAACCGAGTGGAGTGCACAATTTTGTTCTTGCCAAGACTAGCAAGTTTCGGCCAATTAGGCCTAATCAGTGACATTCAAATAATTTCGAAATTCTATCAATGATTTCAAAGGACAAGATAATATAAAATACACAATGATGAACGGCAGGGAGACTTTTTACGGGCGCCACACATTCCCTCAAGATAAGATATATTTTCCAAATTTAAGGCTCCTGTTGCTCAATTTGTCGGAAAAAAGGATAATAAAACGAATTGTAGAAACAGAATGAAAAACAGCTAACTATGTCCAACTGAATGCTAAATCAAGCTGACACATGACTCCACCACCAGAAATAACGTACCCGTAAAAAGCCATGGTATACTAGCCATCGGTGTCCGAGCCGTCAAGCGTGCACTATATTTTGTTGCGTTGTCTGACGATTGGACGGAACACATTTATCTGTATACAAAAACTCAGTCACGGCATCTCCTCATCAGACTTTTCTTTCTTCTATATCATTTTCTATTAGACTCCAGTCATATACCCTGATGTTAAATCAAACACTTAGTTTTTTTACTTGAAACAGTTATGTTATCTCAAAAATGTCATCTATGATACTGTTAATCGATGTGTGTGTGGCATCTGTGAAAGGTTATACTAATGTTTCTAGAACTTACGACCCCACCATTTCGCTTGTGTTTTATTTACTCAAATGAAATATGGGTAAACTGAATACTTACATGCCAGAAAAGAAAGTACTGACGTCACGAGGCTGCTCATTTTCCAGTCACTGGTGATAGCAACAAAACAACTTATTAAAGCAAGGAACATAACCACTGCACCAGCCAAACCAAGGCCACGAACCGCAATGAACCACGCTGAAGTGAAGAAGGGAAAAACGTATTGGAGTATTATTATGACAGACTTCAATGGTTGAAATAAAATTTTACGAAAAGGATATTTTTTCAAGAAGTATATCAGGTTTCAAGACTTATTTAAAAACTCTGAAAAAAAATGAGGAAAAACTGTCTAAAGGTACAGTTGCAAGACTAAACAACGGTACTTTTGACACCCCTATCCCTCCCTCGCTTAAAACAAAAATTGATATGGACATGCTAGTTATGGGCTTTCGTTTCAATCTTTCTGCAGGGGGATTATATATGAACTTAAAATCATTTACAATATTCATATGATAAGGTATAACTAATAAAACATACAGTCAAAACCGAAAATGTGTTTAACATTCAACTGAAGCACATTTTCTTCACCAGAGGGGTCTGCTGTTTTAATTTAATAGAATCTTGAGAGAGTGTCAGCAACGACGTTATCTCTACCTCTCATACGTGTAGTTCTAAAATAACAAATACCATCTTACCAGTCGTTTTTTTTCTCTCCTAATTTTTAGTTAGAAAGCTATTTAGAATACGATAAGTAAACAAAACTATGTGGATATTTGGTGATGGAACACTGACCTAAGCATGTTAGCGCCTAAAATAAGGTTAAACACTCTTTTTCAATGGTAGAGTTTTTTTTTTAGTTCATTGTAAAATCGTAATTATCAAGTTCCATAATAGCATTTTTTGTTACTGAAATTTCAAAATTAAACAAAAAAGTATATGTATGTTATATCATTTTGACGCACGATATGTTTATCTCGTAAATTCTCAAAAAGGATCAATTTTTCGATCGGATAAATTCACCCTCCTGAACTTCAGGTAAATAAAGCTAGTTCTTCTGATACCGCTGCCGCTTTTTATTCACATTTATTAATTGTAGATGGGCTTGTTTCCAACAAACTTTTTGATAAACGTGATGGTTATGATTTTTGGATTGCAAATTCTCTTCGATAATGATGTTCCTCATGCGGCATCTTACGGTATTTACATTTCTCAATTCTTTCGATTTGTCAGAGTGTCTAATCATGTTACTGACTTCAACACTCGTTATAAACTATTAACCACTTCTGAATCAGGGTTATCGGTATCATAGACTACGAAAAAATAGAAGTGGAGGCGATGATTCGGAATCGACGCAATTACCCCATAACTCCCATTAGAGAGACCAAAGCGCAAGAAACACGAATTCGAAATAACACACCCAAATGAAAACACCACTAGCGAAAAGCCAAAAGGACAGTTACTTTCCAACAAAATGATCAACTGGCTATCAAAATAATAAAAGCATATAAGCATCACACGCATGCAAGGATGAATTATAATGAAACAGAATAACTGCCTTGAAACGGTTAGTAAAACAAATTAGTATGAAGAGCTTTAATCGATTTTACATTGTCACAATCCTCGCCATTGGTTATGTTGTGTTTTAAATTTCAATTTTCTATTTGTCTAAGCCTGATGAATTTGATACATAGTCTCCAATTTAAACCCAACCTTAATTAGATGTTAAATGCTTTGCTTCTCTCGTGCAGCGTCTCTGTTTCATCACTTGACCAAGTCCGTGAAATGAGCACCCCCCCCCCTACACCCTACTTTATATAGAGAAAACTAGGGTATACGGGGGTAAACACTATTTTCCTTATTTATGCTCCAAGACATAGGTTGTTGGTACTCGTTAGAACCGCCTCAATGAGGCGGTTCTAACGAGCACCCACAACCTATGTTTGCAATATTTGTAAGAAAATATTACGGATTTTCATCAGAAATGTGAAAAATACACTTTATCGCACGGGTATGTTATCGTTATGGGAATTACAATGCATTTGCGGAAAACTATTGTGTTTCGCACATTCGATAATATCTGACCATCATGAAACAAATAATAATATGATATAGTGAACCACTTTTTTATTCATACATACTTTTTCCTAATCAACATTTATTTATTTAATATTTATTTTTTTATTATTTTTTTTGGTTCTTGTTTCTGCATCGAGGGGAGTGACATCTAAAGTAGAACTAAAACAAAGATCAGGAATCGATACAATTAACTTACTCCACCCATCAAAGACACCAAAGGGAAAGAAATACAAACATTAAGCGACCAGACCATAATGGAAACCTAAACAAAGGAAGGCCATAAGGACAGTTACTTTCCCACAAAATGGCCATATGGCCATCCAAAATTAAAAGAACAAAAGTGATACACACAGTAATTAACAAACAACAACATAAATAAATCGCCACAGAAGAACCGCCTTGGAACGGTCAGTGGAAAGATCTCCACTGGGGGGCTTAAATCGACTTTACGTGGCCACAATCCTCGCCCTTACTTCCGACGCGATTTAGACAAATAATTTGTTCAGTCCGCATGAAGGCCTCCTAACTCATCAGTGCAACATCTCCGTGAACACAAAAAATCAAAGAACCACAGAGGTGAGACAACGGTGAGGACTCGACAGCAAGAAACCACTGAATTGCTGGAGCAAAAGAAAACCAACAGTTAGAATCCGACTGTTTTTTGCCAGAAATAACGAAAATAATGTATGCACATGTAAATCTCAATTTTGTGTCCATAAAGTGGAGCATTTATTTCACGGACCTGTAAACCTGGTGCTACTCAAACTAAAATTCATGGCTATCAGGTGAAAATTAATGTAAAGCCCTGTGATCATTTTCGAACTCAAAGTGTATTCGTTAGTAACCAAGTGCCATATAATGTGAACGAAATCTCATTAGAAAAGTTATTGAGTAGAAGTAGTTTTGGTCGTAGTACCAAAGCGTTAATCCAAAATCATTAGTCCATAAACAAAATGGCAAATATCAATGTCCAGATCAACAGACATGGGCTCCAGAAGAGTAATCAGGCGTCTGTGGATGGTAAGCATTACTTGGTAAGCAAGCTTTGCCCACCATGCCCATCGACCCGAGAAAACATGCCACCTTCGACTTATCAGGGACCATAAATCCTGAAAAAAATAACATATAATCTTGTTGATGACTTGACTCGGCCCATGGCATATAACAAAGGTGTCATCACCAGCATGGTGTAGTGCAACATCAGTAGATGTTAAATAACATTTTGCCTACACTGTGGAGTTAGGGCATTCGATCTCGGCGCCAAAGGCAACCAGTTCGATTCGCTGGAGCAAGAACCATAATTGTTGTACTATTCACAAGTCGACCTTCATAAATAAGGAACAATTTTGTTTCGTTTGATCGGAGTTTTCACAATATGCCTGATCTATAGCGAAACCCTTAATATTTAGTTTGAATTAACCCTTATCTTGCTGAATATTGATTTAAGCCACGCCCATTTCTGTCTATTAACCAATCAAATTACTTGATGTAATTTATTGCGGCAAATTCATAAATTGAATGCCAAACAGTGTAGATCCTGATCAGATGGCTTCTGAAGAAGCCATCTGATCTGGATCCACACTGTTTTCAAAGATAGGGGTTGTCGTGAACAGCATGATAAGAGTTACGAACAAGGATCGTCTTAACATTAAAGTGTATTTGAGTAAATTTGTATGATCTGGGGTATTTTGGGCTGTCGTGGGGCGATTTCACGGAATCGCACGGATAAAAGTAATATGGCCAGTATGTAATTACTGACAAACCAAAACAGACCATAATTAAAACTCGCTAAATCAGCTCCTATGTCTTCTGGCTTACTAAAAATAGAAGTGAAGGCAATGATCAGGAATCGATACAATTAACCGGCAAATCCCATCAGAGACACCAAAAGGAAAAAAGCACAAACATGAAATAACTAAACCATAATGGAAACATTAAAAGCGGAAAGCCAAAAAAGACAGTTACTTTGCCACAAAATGGTGAATTGCCTATCCAAAACAAACAAACAAACATAAACATATAAGCGATCCACAGACTCAACGACAAGCATAACAAAAATAATCTTCGACAGAAGAATCGCATCGAAAAAGTCAGCGAATTGAACTCCACTGGGAGAGTGTGGGTGGGGTGGTTGCTTAAATCGATTTTACGCGACCGCAATCCTCACCCTTACTTCCGCCGCGATTTCGACAAATTCGCATGAAGGCCTCCTTACTCAACATTTCCTAGAACACATAAAACAAACAACCACAGAGATGAACCATCGGTGAAGACTCGACAGCAGGAAACCACTGAAATGCTGTGTCAAAAGAAAACAAACATTAGACTCCGATGGGCTCTTTTCGCTGGAACCGTTATGGAATCTGAGGCCTGGCCCAGCGGCATGCAATTAAAGAGGGAGAAGTTCAAAAGACTTTTCATTAGACATACTTTCTTTTCGGTAATTACATAAGCCCCTGTTTATATTTAGATAGACTCGTAATAAATCTGGTCGTTATACCTGGGTTGTCCGCCTCATGGCGACCAAGCCAAATAGTATTGTTTGGGTTTACAAGTCGGTGAAATATAGAAAACTGTGGTTTACGGGGGTATTCATTATTTTCTTTCTGCTTCAAGACATAGGTTGTGTGTACTTGTTAGAACCGCCTCATTGAGTACCAAAACGCCTCATTGAGGCGCATCTAACGAGTGCCCACAAACTATGTTTGACGTATAAATAAGAAAATATATCACGGAGTTTCACCTGAGATATGGCCATTTTGAGGATGTGAAACATCTGCACTATGTCGCAAGGCTGTGTTATCGTTATTTCGCAAAAATCTTCCCAACAGGCAAATGACGTAATTTTGACGTCACATCAACGTCAGTGCAACGCCATGACGTGTATTCAACGTCACATTAACTTCGGTGCAACGTCGTTACGTTACCCCGACGTTGATTTGACGTTGCCCAAGCGACGTATGCCTTCTAGGTTCAAGTTGTTTTTGAAATAGATATATCCATTGTTTTTGTGAAATATTGGTAAATAATATTTACCAATATTTCTCAAAAACAAATGGATATATCTGTTTTAATCCACACTACATGATATCAGTACATGATAACAATTCATTTATCAGTACATGATGACAGTACATGATAACAATACATTTATCAAAATTTATTAGTACTGCCAACATCAAAGGAAAGTACTGGAAGCTGTGGATTAAACGATAGTTTCGGTAGGATCGTCATTTCCTTTTACATACCTTTCAGGCCGGAGATGTCTCCATGTAAGAAACACATTGTAGACTCTGACGTGGGGTCGTTAAGACAAATCGACCACAGTCCTCCATAAACAATACCCCCTTCGAACAAGGCATCGACGTTCATATCCCACCAGCTGTCATGGAAAATACCTATCGCCTGCAGAATTAGGCCCAGTACAATGAGCCAGAATATTAAGCATACGAATTTCTTATTTCCCACGAAACCCATTGTGTCTTGCTCTGAAAATAAAAGAAATAATACTTAAAAAAAAATACAATTTTTTAAATTATCCAGGAATCGATACTATTTAATATGTTCAATAAAAGTGTTATCCTTTGGAAGCAAGGAAATCACCACTGAACTGGAAAATATGAAGTGTACATGTTTTCTGGGCCAGACTAGCTAGTATCGGCTAATTAGGCCTCATCAGTGACCCTCAAGTATTTTCAAAATTCCACAAGGGAATCAATGCACCCAAAGGACAAGAAAATATAAACTACACTGTGGTGTAAGGCAGGGCAACTTTTTGAAGTGTACATGTTTTCTGGGCCAGAGTAGCTAGTTTCGGCCAATTAAATCTCATCAGTGACCCTCAAGTCATATTTAGTCGAACAATTTTAAGTTACCTAACCACACATTTCCTAAGCAGACCGGAACATAAATGGTTAGTTGCTACTATGCATATTCTTTCACCATATGCTGACAGCTGCCTTTCTTGATTCAGCGGAAGAGAGAGAATGGCAGCAAAAGAAAACAAACAAACAAATGAACAACAAACAAACATTCTATTGCGGTTGTTAGCTCCACTTATGTTTTGGCCATATGTCTGTCGTGTGTCCATGCAATAACCTTTCTCTGTAAACACCTTCTTCTCCTACTACATGGCTGATTCTACCCACATATTACAGGAATGTTCCTTACATAGTTTTCTGTTAAATTTCTTCAAAGAAGTTTGTATCATACAGAACTGTGGTTACTATGGCAACAAAACCACAAAGAATACAAATCTTTAAACATCTTCTTCGGCAAAACCGCTGATTGGAAATTATGGAAACACACCTATACAAATGCACTGTAAATTCTACCACCGCAAAAAAAAAAACAACACGAAAATGTTAATTTGATAAATCGTTATATCTTTCTTATTTAGCAGAAATAAGAAAAAATAAGGTTTTCATAAGGGTCGGTTTTTTTTTTCATGTTTCTTTTCCTTTGGTGTCTCTGATGGGAGCTATGGATTAATTGTAACGATTCCTGATCATTGCCTACACTTCTTTTTTTCACAATATCAAAGTGGGGTTCATGGGGTCAGAATTAAAATAGTGTGTTTTCAGGATGCATCGACATTGTTATCATAACAAGTTTTGTCTTTATAAAGAATATCTTCAGAAGGATGGTTGACTGTACGACAGATATGTTAAGCAATGTGTCTTCATTCTGACATTCCAAAATTTCAGGATTCTTGCTGTGGCATCCACCTTATTTGCATTGTCTGCTTGTTCCTAGTCTGAAGGTTATCAGTGTTGGAAAAACAGGTAACTAGACACCCCTGACATACAAAGGTCAGGGAGGTCTGGTTACCTGTTTTTCCAATATTGACAATGTGCAAGCTGGGAGCCAGCAAATATATTGCAAATATGGTGAATATTTTGTCTCATCAGTGAAAAAAAAAAAAAAGATAAAGAAGCTTTATTTAACGTCACATATTAGAAATATTAACATAAGCTCTGAAGAGCTTTTCTGTGTCAAAAAAAGTATCCATTAACCCGGAGAAACAGACCGACTTCCGTTACAGAACATGCATTTATTTGGCCTTGCTGGCCCGTCAGCCCCCGCCCATAGGGGCTTGAAGAAAATATATGGGCTGCATGATGCTTCCACGCAGAGCTGAATCCGGTCCGCACACTAGTACTGGTAAACCGCTTAGAGGATCTAAGCCTGTCCATGATGCGCGGTACGAGGCGGACCGTCCATGCTAATAAACCTTATTGGTTTCATTGGGCGACAGGGCTTGAGATGTAATCATTTCATCTCAATGTCTGGTAAAAGTTCCACAAAATTGGAATCAACGTCTCCAAAGAAGACCTTTACAGTGTTGACGGGGACGTTAAACCTCAAATCAAACAAACAAAGTTGTGACCCGAGGCGGCTCAATTTCACTAGGCCACGGAAGCCATTGAAGTAAATTTGTTTGTTTGTTTGTTTGATTTGAGGTTTAACGTCCCCGTCAACACTGTAAAGGTCATTTTGGAGACGTTGCTTCCAATTTTGTGGGACTTTTACCCGACATTGAGATGAAATGACATCTCAAGCCCTGTCGCCCAATGAAACCAATAGATTTTATTAGCATGGACAGTCCGCCTCGCACCGCAGTTCCTGGACAAGCTTAGATCCTCTAAGCGGTTTACCAGTACTAGTGTGCGGGCCGGATTCAGCTCTCCGTGGAAGCATCATGCAGCCCATATATTTCTTCAAGCCCCTATGGGCGGGGGCTACGTTGAAGTAAGCTGTATTTCGTAATGTAGTACACCGTATTCATTTACTCGCATTCAACCGACATAATTCTCAATATGTTAAACTGTCTGACTAAGCAACATTCACATATTTTTATTTTACGACCCTTTCAAGATTGTTTCACCTATTACGAGCTGTTCGTAAATCAGAGGTGGGAAAAAGCGGAGTATTCGGTGAAAAACCACCTGACATTGCGTTGCAGAAAGTGGCGTCTCACCCGAGCGAGGCTCGAACCACAAACACGGTGGGTCATCTAAATAAGTTGAGCAGCTGGCTCCGCAACTCAAATCTTATGTGGAACTTCCGGATCACGTGTGACGCCGAAGTTGTAGTTCGAAAACAACCAATCTGTGACAAAAGCGACAGGAAGGTTGCTTCGTATATTCATTTCTCTCTATACTTTGCATCACGTGAACAAGTCCGTGAAATAAAGACCCCCTAAACCCCACTTTATATGGAAAAAACTTGGGTTTACGGGGGTATATATTATTTTTCTTATTTCTGCTCTAAGACATAGGTTGTGGGTTCTCGTTAGAACCGCCTCAATGAGGCGGTTCTAACGAGCACACAAAACTTATGTTTGGAGTAAAATAAGAAAAATATATTATTTTTCTTATTTCTGCTCCTGGGTACTCGTTAGAACCGCCCCATTGGTACTGGTTAGAACCGCCTCATCTGACGAGCACCCAGACCTATGTTTGGAGTGAAATAAGAAAAATACCAGTGATTTTCATCAGAAAAATAGTCATTTTGGAGATGTGAAAAATTGCACTATGTCGCACAGGTGTGTTATCGTAATTGGACAAACGGAATTCTATTTTACCGCTATGCTATTTCACCGTTAAATACGCAAATGATATTGAGCAAAGCCCTCGGGGTTGTCTAAAAACGATTTCCCACAAGAGGACACGCATCGTTAAACTTTGCGAAAGGCGACAAAACACAGTTGATTTTTTTTTTCTTTCAAACAAATTATTCATGGAAGGTGTTTTGCTGAGCGTGCCTGTTTAAGTATGTCTGGGTGACAAATGAACTGCTATTATAATGTCCCGTACATGTCTCTGTATAAATTTTCAGAACGTTCAGAACGTTTGTTCAACACACGCCTGATACCGTATACGTAGTGTGGCTCCGTTTATGCAGTATGTCTATGAAGTTTTACACATACAAGTACTTTGTTCAGTAAGTTGTGCCATTTAACACAGCGCCGCGGTTTGTCGGTAAGCATCGAAATGATTATATTACAAATTGGCAACTCCATACAAAGTTTTTATCATAAGGTTTGCGAAAACCAAAATTTGGAACAACTTGTCCTTGGCGTGCATATACAGGCTATATCATTAATATTTCCAGCGGTTCGTTTTTGCGACGTGGTAATATCTCTCATTCTCTCTCTCTCTCTCTCTCTCTCTCTCTCTCTCTCTCTCTCTCTCTCTCTCTCTCTCTCTCTCTCTCTCTCTCTCTCTCTCAGGACGTTAGCGTTGGCAATGTTACATATAGTTAATTGTAAGTCCGGGATATAACCTTGGATTAGTTGGAAGAAAACTGGTGAGGTGTGCCTATTTATTATAGAGTTACACCTCTTTGATTGCAGGAAATGCTTACTTTTGATCACCGTAGTCCCTTCAGTTCTGTTCTTATCGTATCTTCTTGAAACATACGTGTAAGTAAGTCAGGGATCAAAGCTCGAATGAGCTCGAAAACTGTTGAGGTCGGCCTTTTTAGAGTTATGTCATTTTGTTTGCAGAAAGTGCCTATTTTTGACCTTGTCGTCACCGTAGCTCCTTCAGTTTTTATCGGATCTTCTTAAAACTATAGAATGTAAGTCAGGGATAAAAGCTTAGATCGGTTAGAAAACTGGTGAGGTCGGCCTATTTATCACAGAGTCGCGTCCCTTTGATTGCGGAAAATGCCCATTTTTGACATTGTCATTTCCATTGCCCCTTCAGTTTTAATCGGATCTTCTTGAAACGTATGTGTAAGTGAAACAGGGATAAATGCTTGGATTAGTTTGAAAACTGGTAAGGTCGGCCTTTTCATCATAGCGTTACATGCCATTGATTGCAGAAAATGCCCTTTTTTGCTTTAATATCACTGAACCCCATTCAGCTGTTTTCGGGTCTTCTAACATATGTGTAAATAATGGAGGAAAACTCAAATGAGTTCGAAAACTGATGAGGTCGGTCTATCTATCAAAGAATTACGTCCCTTTGATTGCAGAAAATGATTATCTTTTGACCTTGTCATCACTGTAGCCCCTTCGGTTTATTTCGGATCTTCTTGAAATTTACATGTCAGTAAGTCAGGGATAAAAGCTCGGATGAGTTCAAACACTGGCGATATCGGCCTATAGCTCGTAGAGTTATGCACCACCTTTGTACAGTTTGGATCCCGCCATCACCATAAGTCCTTTAGCTCTGATCGATCTTCTTGAAACTGACAAGTAGGTTAGGGATAACAGTTTTGATGAGTTTTTGAAAATATATGAGGTTGGCTAGTCTATCATAGAGTTATGTCTCTTTCTATGCTGAAAATTCCTATTTTTGACACTGTCAACAACGTTAGTCCTTAAGTTTGGAACGGGTCTTCCTAAAACTTACATTTAAGTGAGTTAGGGACAAACGCTTCAATGAGTTCGAAAACTAACAGTGTTGGCCTACTACTCGCAGTGTACTGTTCCCCTTCCCTGTTGCAAATGCCTATTTGGGACCTTGCCATCACCATAAGACCTTATCTTCCTGAAACTAACATATTAATAGGTTGGGGATGAAAAGTTCGAAAACTGGTGACGTCCATTGACTATCTCTCACTTATGACGCCTTGATTGCTGAAAATGTCGGTTTTTGACGTTGTCATCAGCATAAGTCCTTCAGTAACGATTGGAACTTCCTGAAAAGTTGAATCTGTTAGCTCAAGTGAACAATATAGGACCATCATGGTCATCTTGCTATATACAGTCCTCACGTCCCACTGAGAAGACTAGTGCTGCTACAAACAACCGTCTTTTTTTTTTTTTTTTTTTTTTTTGGAATTTTATACATAACCAGCGATAGTAACAAAGACAAAAGCATGCGGGATCAAACTAGATACATAATAATTCCTTACCTCCATGTTTTCAAGATCGGTTATAAATATTTTAAGAAGCTAGAGCTCTGTCTGTCCTCTTCATTGATTTATTATAAAATTAAAATGGTGATGATCAATTATAGAACAAGGCAGTTTTAACGAGAGAGAGAGAGAGAGAGAGAGAGAGAGAGAGAGAGAGAGAGAGAGAGAGAGAGAAGAGAGAGAGAGAGAGAGAGAGAGAGAGAGAGAGAGAGAGAGAGAGAGAGAGAATTACCACTTTGTAGGAGTACAAGACGATTTTTAGACATGTGTCAATGAAGGTCATATTACCAGATCTCTTCCGAAAGACTGAACGAACACCAGAGACAACAGTGATGGATCGGCTGCGTCGAATGACTGTGGCACTGTCTTTTAGGTATTAAACATTCACCCGTCTTTTATACTGAGGATCTTACTTGAGTGTTCATGTATTATTGAATTTATTAAACTCGTTCAGGAAAAGGGATAAAATGCGAGGCTTTAGCGAACATTTTATCCCTTTTCCTCAACGAGTTTTATAAATTCAATAATACATGAACGCGAATGCAAGATTTGTTTTATCATATGACATTTAAAATGCATTTTATAAAAATGTCAATATTCCGTCATTAGTAAGCGCGACGTCGTAGATGTAACATTACGGGACGTATCCAACTAATTTGCATATTTAATCCAGCAGTGGATTATCGCATTTATTACATTGCATTATTACACTCTCAGATGCGACGTCATATGAAAAATATATATACATAATTTATACTTTTTTCTAAAACCTAAAATTAAAAATTTAGCACGAAGTTGCCAAAGACAAAAGGATTGTCTCCAACTTCTAAGCCAAGCTTTATAAACGGAGCCACAGTGCATAAACGGAGTCAGACGTATTTCGAGCAAGCGTTCTGTGATTTTATTCAGAGACATATCTGGGAACATCGTGTTTGTTTATTTATTACCAAAGCCCACCTGATATAGCTATGCTTTGCAAAATCAGTTTTAATAAGTAATCTGTTAAAGAGAAAAATCAACTGCATTTGTCGCCTTTCGCAAGGTTGCATGGTACGAGTCCTCTTCGAAGAAATTGTTTCAAAGACCATACCGAGGGCATTGCTCAGTGTTCCTTGCGTATTTCAACGAAACAATATCAGAACCTTCAAATAGCATTCGTTTTTTGTTCTTGACAACATCATTCCATTAAGATAAGACATCCGTGTGATATAGTGGTATAGTGAATTTTTCAACCCTTAAAAAATGGTATTTTTTATGATGAAAATTTGTGTTATTTTGCTTATTTCTGCTCCAAACATAGGTTATGGGTGCTCTTTAGGGCCGCCTGTTTGAGGCGGTACAAAGGAGAAAACATAGGTTTTGGGTGCTCGTCAGAACCGCCTCATTGAGGCGGTTCTAACGAGTACCCACAACCTATGTCTTGGAGCAGAAATAAGGAAAATAATGTTTACCCCTGTAAACCCTGGTTTTCACTATACAAAATGAGGTGATCTTTATTTCACGGACTTGTTCACGTGATGCAAAAAAGAGACAGAATTGATGATACGAAGCACCTACCTGCCGCTTCCGTAAAAAACATGTTTTCGCGCAACAACTTCGAACCGCACGTGTTATCCGATTTTAGGTGCGGAGCCAGCGATTATTATTATTATTATTATTATTATTTTTATTATTATTATTATTATTATTATTATTATTACTTACATTTATGACCCACCGTGACAAATGATTTAGAGTCAGCGCTATTATCCATTCGGCCAAGGAAGCCCCCGCCTGACTGCTTTGGGGCTTTACGACACGTCAACCCTTGCGGTTCTTTTTGTGTCTTCTCCCAGAGAAGGAGAAATAAGCGATATTAGAGATTGTAAGGGACATGAAAGTGGGGCATATGGGTGAAACAGGAAAATAAATCAAACTGCTGAGACAGAAGGCCTTGCCCAACTATCAGCCCATATCATGTATACGGATGCACAATCAATACGAAAACACGCCTATACAAATACCCTTTTGTACCAAATGGAATCTTCCACTTTATATATAGCAGCAGTTCTTTTCAAAATTTAGGCGTGTCAGGCTGTGTTTTTATCAAATTTGATTTGGAAAATGACTCAACTTTTAGCAAAACAGTGGAGGCCCTGATCAGACGCCGCGTTATGCGGCGTCTGATCTGGGCCTGCACTGTTTGCCAAGGTACCCGTTTAGGGTACTGAATGGGTTAATTTAACTGACGTAAAAATGAAAAAAAAATTAATATGAAAAATTGTGACCTTTTTCTTTTTTCTCCTCAAAATATAGATTGTGGGTTCATGTTAGAACCGCGTCATTGAGGCGGTTCTAACGAGCACCCACAATCTATATTTTAGAGCAAAAATAAGAAACATAAGGTTTACCCCTGTAAACCCCCGTTTTACTTTATAAAAACGGGGTTCCAGGGGATCAAAATTATGTATGCATGTTTTCGTGATGTACGATAACACAACCGTGCGCTAAAATGGCGTCTATCTTTTGTGTAGAACAAAGATTTTTTTCCGGTGGAAATATTTGATAGTTTCATTATTTCTGGTCCAAATATAGATTGTGAGTGCTCATAAAAACCCCTCACTGTGGCGGTTCTAACGATTACCTGCAATAGTTTTGAGCAAAAACAATGAAATTAAAGTAAATTACATTTAATGACCGTTCCAAGGCGTTTTTTTCTGTTGTGATTTATTATTGTTATAGTTCGTATTTGCATGGTTTTTTTTTTTGTTTGTTTTTTTTGTACTGCTAATATGTTTTATTTTGAATAGCCGTTTTGCTATTTTTGCTGTCCTTTTGGCTTGTCATTGGATGACCTTGACCCATTTTAAACCAAGTCAAAGTTGATCGCATATGCTTTTGCAAGGGACAAAGACAAAACTGTACTTTCTGCCTTTGTAAGAACCCTTAAAAAAACTTCAGAAACCAAATGGTTCCACATACATTCAGCACTCGGGTGAGTGGTACAGGCCCATTGTTCCTGTGGTTTGCATAAGCAATCACTATTTCAGATATGGTTGGAATCACATTCATTTACAATATCACATCCGTGTGGCATTGCATCTTCTTTCATATTCCGAATGGGTGTTCCGGCAAGAAAATATGTCTTCCGTCAAAGCTTTTTTTTTTTTTTTGTTTTTTTTTTTGTTTTCATAATTTCATTTAGGCGGTTCTCATGAGTACCCATAACTTTTGTTTGGAGGAGAAATAAAAAAAAATGTTAATCTCAATACACTATCATTACGTGAACAAGTCGGTGAAATAAGACCCCCCCCCCCCAAAAAAAAAAAAACAAAACAAAAAAAAACACCTTTATATAGAGAAACTGGGGTTTACGAGGGTATACATTATTTTTCGCATTCTTACTCCAAGACATAGGTTGTGGGTACTCATTAGAACTGCCTCAATGAGGCGGTTCTTACGAGCATCCACAACGTATGTTTGCAGTATTTATAAGAAAAATATCAAGGATTTTCATCATAAAAATGGCCAATTTGGAGATGTGTAAAATGCACCAATTCGCACGAATGTGACATCGTAATGTAAAGTTCGCTTTAGAGCGGTGATTATTACACTGCTTTGTTAACATGATGGAGGATGGAAATCATTACCATAACACATCCGTGTGATATAGTGCATTTTACATACCTCAAAAAAGGTATTTTTTCTGATGAAAATGTGTCATATTTTTCTTATTTATACGCTAAATATAGGTTTTGGGTGCTCGTTAGAACCGCCTCATTGAGGCGGTTCTAACGAGTACCCACAACCGATGTCTTGGAGCCGAAATAAAGAAAATAATGTTTACCCCCTCAAACCCCAGTTTTCTCTATATAAAGTGGGGTTGAGGGGTCTTTATTTCACGGACTTGTTCACGTGATGTGTACGGTTAGTGGCGATGACTTACAAGCAGTGTCCTCTTGGAACTGCTGCCTTTACAGTAGCTATCTATCTCTATTAGTATGAAAATGGTGTTGGATTTGGGAGGACATAGTCTGATTTTTAAAACAAAAAACGTGTAAAATTTGTCCAGGAACTGTTCTAATCAGAACCCGAACACGTATGCTAG
This sequence comes from Lucinisca nassula, assembly GCA_963580285.1. NCBI lineage: Eukaryota > Metazoa > Mollusca > Bivalvia > Lucinida > Lucinidae > Lucinisca > Lucinisca nassula. Next base: position 144,411,092 of record OY757019.1, on the reverse strand, counting down.
TGGAGAGCTTAGGTGTACTCAAAGAGTGCTCAGGACATATTTGGGCGTTTTTGGCATCACTTGCTTTTAAACATGAGAGAAAGAAAAAAAAAACATTATATAATTTTGATTCCCTCAAATCCCGCTTTATAAAGGAAAACTGGGGTTTACAGGGCTTACACATTTTTGTCTTATTTCTGCTCAAAATCATAGATTGTGGGTACGCGTTAGAACAGCCTCGCAAAAAATCTAGAAGCCTCTGTGGTGGAGTGGTTAAGCTACTCGTCTGATAAGCCAGGGATTGGAGGATCGATTCCGGGCTTCTCAAGACTTTCGGATGAGTCTTTAAACCAAGGTTCCATCTCCGTATGACCTCAGCTGTTGGTGGAACATAAAACAGAAACACACACTCGCCAACAATCTATGTTTAGAGCAGATGTGTGTAAAATATCGAACTTTTTTATCGGATTTTTTTTTTTCATTTTTTTATGGGCAAAAAAATTCAAAATATTTATAATAGACGTGTTTTCGTAATGTATAAAGGGAACGCAGCTCACATTTCGATACCACACTGGAAATGAAAGTACATGTCTTGTCCCTTGAAAAGTATAAATGCAGCTACCAAACTGACCAAATGCCCAACCTTTTATACTAGTGCTCGTGCCATTGTGTCTACAAAATTGCTCGGGTCCAAAATGATATATCATTTGTTATTCAATGCACTAAAAGCAATAAAAATCAAAGCTTCGGGCACTATCAAGATTCATGGACTGCCCTTGTGCCAGCGCCTGGATGGCCCTCGCCTGCGGCTCTCGTCATATTAAATTAGCAGCCCAGACCCTGGCCCTCGGAAAGTCCATAAACCTTAATCGTGCCCTCGGCTTAGGTTACTATTGCTTCAATATTGTGGTCATGAATGGTGAAGTCAACGTCAGGACGTGATCAATGGGAGATGTGGATAAACCCTTTTTGTACCAAATGGAATCTTCCTTTAATATATAGCAGGAGTCCATTTCAAAATTTAGGGATGTCAGGTTGTGTTTTCTTCAAAATTTATTTGGAAAATGACTTAACTTTTAGCAAACAGTGGATGCCCTGATCAGACGCCGCGTTCTGCGACGTCTGATCTGGGCCAGCACTGTTTGCGAATTACCCCTTAGGGGTTTCCGGTACTAAATGGGTTAATCGTGTCGATTCCTGATCATTGCATTCACTTCTATTTGGCCATTGGTAGTGCAGCATTTGGCCGACTACGTGAGGTGTTTGGAATCGAAGTGGAGTCAGTCTTAACACAAAGCTAACAGTCTGCAGAGCTTCGCTGCTACCAACAGTATTATGCGCATGTTAAACGTCGACGACATGCCAAGAGACTCAATAGTAATAATAATGATAATAATAATAATGTCTTTATTTTTCGAGGATAATATATTTAGTATAAAACTAATCTCACATATGGTTCTTGCTAGAACAAAGCAAATTTTTATATGATATTTACAATAACATGAGATATAATAGAATCACAGTAGTTTGTCCAGAAAGTCCAAAACATTTGAAAAGACTATGTGAACATAAAACGTTTAAAATTATATGCGCCATACTTGGAATAACTTGCTGGTATATCATCTAAAATTAAGTTTTTATTGCCAGGTTCCAAGACTATATCTGACTATAACCACATGTAAAATAATGTTCATGGATTGTTATTTGTTTCTAAAAATATCTTCTTTTTTTTTTGGAAAATGGAAGTAGAGGCAATGATCAGGAATCGATACAATTAACCCACAGCTCCCATCATAGACATCAAAGGGAAAGAAACACAAACATGAAGCAACAGACCCCAACGGAAACACCAACAGCGGAAAGCCAAGAGGACATTTACTTGCTTTTCAAAGCTCTATAGACACATCCAAAAACTACGTCATCACTCAATCATACTATTTGCTGGGACTTACCGGCGTTGGACAAAAAACGTCTTTGACCGTTTGTCGCCATTGTAAATGCGATGTTATTGTCAGAAAACTTGTATTTTGTTCGGAATCGAAACGACAAAACTGACCTATAAACTTTTAAACTAGACATGTCTTAGCTAGTAATTATTGGTTTCTATAATATTCAAGGATTTTTTTGATGATAATTACCTGTCAAACTTAGGTAGGTAACGAGGCGGGATTGTTTTTATTATTTGTAATAAAAATGCACAAAACGAATGACTAAAAATGCGGAAGATGCAGGAATGAAGTCTAGAATATATTTATCTGCTCATTTAAAGTGTAATTCGATCGATTTTCTGTAACAGTCAACCAAAATATGCCCGCAATATTAAAAAGTAGAAGTAAAACAAAGATCAGGAATCGATACAATTAACTTACTCCATCCATCAAAGACACCAACGGGAAAGAAACACAAACATGAAGCGACCAGACCATAATGGAAACCTAAACAAAGGAAGGTCATAAGGACAGTTATTTTCCCACAAAATGGCCAAATGGCCATCCAAAATAAAAAGACACAAGTAATACACACAGTAAGTAACAAAAAACAACATAAATAAACCGCCACAGAAGAACCGCATTGGAACGGTCAGTGGAAAGAATTCCACTGGAGGGCTTAAATCGATTTTACATGGCCATAATCCTCGCCCTTACCTCCGTCGCGGTATACACTAATTTTGTTTAGTCCGCATGAAGGCTTCCTAACTCATCAGTGTAACATCTCCGAGAACATACAAATCAAAAAACTACAGAGATGAAACAAGGTTGAGGACTCGACAGCATACAACAGCAGAATTGCTGGAGAAAAAGAAAATCAACAGTTAGACTCCGAGGGGCCCGGCCAAACCTGTTTACATTGTGTTTATATGGAACCAGCGGCTTTTTGCCAACCACGAAATATCATTATCAAACGGAAAAAAATAGTTTTGCTCATGCGCAGTGACTAGTAAACAAAGTCACGTGTCAAAACATTGGATCCGTCTATAAATGCATGGTGATATAAAAACGAAGTCTTCATGTCTTAAAAAACATAAACTGACTACAGCTGTCCTAGAAAAGTTCTTAAGATAAAGTGATAGAGAAAGATTCCAGACCCAGAAGTCCTGAAAAGGACAAGGGTGGAGAGCGTATATACTCTTTTGAAACTGGCACAAAGAAGATTGGCAGACCATATTACAAGAATGTCTAAATAACGTTTGCCAAAGAAATTCATCGGTGGACAAAATATAAGTAAAATATGCTGTGTGGTAGTTAGAAAAAAAAGACACAATAACATCCGCAATGCCTTCTTCTTGGACTTCAATACGCCCTTAAAGTCATAGAAAGAAATTACACTGTACCAAGCAAAGTAGCGAGACCTAATATGATGGGAATGCTTGTGAATACGAAGCCAAAAACTGCAAATTCAGGTAGAAACACGGTCAGCGGGAAGCCAGAACTTGGACATCACCAACAGAGATTTCTTCTTAAGACCTCCATGTCTTGCTCTGCCTGCTATAGGCAGTTTAGAGCCAAGATCGGTCCCAACCGCTGTCTAAGCACTTGACAAATTTGATCAAGATTAGTTACTGTCTGCAATGATGGACGGCCTTTTGACATCTGAATTGTCGAAATACGTAGCTGATACAATGCAGACAAGTGTCGGGCGTTTCAGACATTAAACCATTTAACAATCGATTGAGGCATGCTAGGGGCACGTTGCAGAAGCGTCCCGAGAGCGTCCCATTACGCTAACACACCCGTGCAATATAGTGCATTTTTAACATCTCCAAAATGGCTACTTTGCTTATGAAAATCTGTCACAATTTTGTTCTTTTTGCTTCAAACATAGGTTGTGTGTGCTCGTTAGAACCGCCTCATGGGGGCGGTTCTAACGAGTACAAACAACCTATGTCTTGGGGCAGAAATAAGAAAAACATATACACCCGTAAACTCCAGTTTTCTCTATATAAAGTGGGATTTAGGGGTTTTTAATTTCACGGAATTGTTCACGTGATGCGAAAGACTGTCTTGGTAAAGCAGGCCGTGCATGTAGCATACACGGCGCGCGTCAGACTTGCGCCCATCACGTTTTTGACGCGGTTGTCATGTATGTGAAACTGAAGTGTAGGGTTTTGGTCTTACGCCCAAGCTTCTGAATTTTCATACATGCTTAAAGTTGTTTGGCGTTCAAACATACTCCTGCCTACAACGGCCTACACCATGTGTACGCGACGCATAGGAGACGAGTTAATAATGCGTTTGCGACTTGTTTCTACCGTTTTCGGACATTTTCTATTTATTCAAAACGCCCGGAACACTTTTATCCCATACGCTTTCCTCCTGCTCCTCATCAACATAATCATATGTTCATTCTCCTCGTCCTTCTTCTTCTTCTTCTTCTTCTTCTTCTTCTTCTTCTTCTTCTTCTTCCTATTCGTCATCATCATCATCAGCAGCAGCAGCATTCATCAACATCAGCAGTAGAAGCAGCAACAACAGCAACGGCAACATTCATCATCATTCATTATCATCTTCACCCACACCATTCTCATCATCATCATGTTATTATTATTAATGATTACATTTTTATCATCACCATCAGCAGCAGCAGCAGTAGCAACAACAGCAACATTCATCATTATCATCATATGCCACATCATTCTCATCACCATCATAATTATATTATTATATTATTATTATTATTATCAATTTTATTATTACTATCAATATTGTTATTATTATTATTATTATTATTTCTTAACTAGTAAACACTTACGTAACCATGCACCTCTCCTTCGGGCGTTAATCGCTATTAAATCGATTGTAGAAGCTGTTGCAACCTGATTTATTGATGTAATCATTGAGGCCAGGACATAGTACAACATGTCTTGTGGGCTTTTACCCGATAAGACACAACTAAGTCTGCCCAGCTAGACAGACTAGCCAGAGCAGTGAAACTTTAGATATAGAACTTAGAGAGGCTGTTTCATCCGAAAAGTGAACGCAAAGTTGTTGATTCTAACTGTCTGATCGGCACCTTTACTATTCGAGAATAGCAGCAACAGGTTACCTCATGATATGAGCTCCGCCAAGCGAATTTGTGTCTTCGAGCATTCCGTCATGACAAATTTTAACTGCGCATGCCCAGCCATTCAGAGGGGCCAGGGATATGGCTTTCTGTCTGAAGGTTCCTCTTGATTCACTGCTTGTATGAGCGAGCAGCGAAGGTTCTGGCGAGACTGCGCGGATGCGCAGGCTCGCCTGAACCTTCGCTGCTCGCATAGGCGATAAGTACCAAAATCGCTTGACGGAGCCAAATTATGATCTTGCGGATTTCATTAAACCAAGAAAAAGTGCATGTTACAGTGCAAAAGCGTCGAACGATCGATGCCTTTGATCAAGTTCTTTTCAGACTGTCCTATCTCTCAGCTTAGCCAGCAACCAATATGTGTTTGCATGTGATACAGAGAATAACATCTCTCATTTTTCTTCGATCGTCAGATTTGCGTGAGAAAAAGAGACTTTCTCTTGTGACACAACTACATTGTATCCAGTTAGTATCTATAACTACATTCAAAACATGTGTCAACGGTTCTTGCACAGTATCAGCTTTTGCATAAGACAATTTAAAGATGTTCTTTCGAGGAGATTGATCATGAATTATTTTCCGCGGTCATTCTCTCCCTTCCGCTGATTGCCAGTTCTGGCGAAAGAATGTACATTGTACTGGTTGACCACCTCAGTATTAAGCCGGCTCAGGTAATGTATAGATAGGTAAACAGACCGGCTCAAATTGACCTGAAATAGGGTTCAATGGGCCGTTAAAACTCCAAAACAAAGAAACAAACAATTTACATTCAAAATAAGAAATCATGACTCATTGTAATGTGCACATGAAAGCAAAAGAAAACAAGAGGCCCATGGGCCACTATGCTCACCAGAGCTCAGGTGGGCATTGCCCAATGGCAGCCTTGTATTTTAACATGATATCATGTTAATCTACCAAATGAACCCCCATGTTCAAATAAGCATCCATGTAGACTGAGTATCTGAAACATTAGGTCTTTTATGAAGTAGAGGGGGTATCACTAAATGCGTCTTATCATAAGGAACAAGAATATATATGGTTTAGCAGTGGGGATCTGTAAGGCCTCTTAAGTGGTGGAGGGGTTGGGGCATGCCCTGTTAATCACAAGAAAGCCCAAGACTGTTGCCCCTAAATGTGTCTTATCATAAGGACCAAGTATATATATTGTTTAGGGTGGGAATCTGATCGGTTTCTGAGATTTGAGGCCCATTTATGAAGTGGAAAGGATAGGAATGGCACCTGCGGACCCCCTACAGTAGGTGTGCTAATAATAAGGAATAAGAACATATATGATTATGGGGTGGGGATTTGAATGGTTTCAGAAATATAAAGCCTTTTATGAAGTGGAAGGGCGGGGCACATTGCCTCAGCACAAAGAGACCCCAAGGCTGGTGTGATTGAACGAGTCTTATCATAAGGAACAAGTATATGGTTTAGGGGTGGGGATATGAATTGTTTCTGAGATATATGGCTTTTAATGAAGTAAGGCGATGGGGCATGGCCTGGGCATGCCCCAGGGACTCCCAAGCTGGTGTCACTGAATGCGTATTATCATAAGGAAGATGAATATTTATGGTTTAGGGTGGGGCTAAGAACAGTTTCTGAGATATAAGGCCTTTTGTGAAGTGGATGGGTGGGGCAAGGCCCCGGGAGACTCCCAGGTTGGTGTCAATGAATGTGTCTTATCATAAGGAACAAGAATATATATGGTTTAGGGGTAGCCATCTGTAGGGTTTCCGAGATATCGTGAAATTATAAAATGGAGGGGGCGGGGCATTGCCCAAGACAATCCCTGGGGACCCCCAGGTTGGTGTCACTGAATGCGTCTTATCATAATGAACAAGAATATATATCGTTTAGGGGTGAGGATCTGAACAGTTTGAGATTTATGGCCCTTTGTGAAGTGAAGGGGTAGGACAAGGCCCCGGTCCATCCCAGGTTGGTGTCAATGAATGTGTCTCATCATAAGGATCAAGAATATATATGGTTTAGGGGCGGGGATCTGTAAGGTTTCCGAGATATTGGGTTTTTTATGAAATGATGGGGTGGGGCATGGCGCATCCCGGGGACTCCCAGGTTGATGTCACTGAATGGGTCTTATCATAAGGAACAAGAATATATATGGTTTAGGGGTGGGAATCTGAATGGTTTCCAAGATATTTGGCCTTTTATAAAGTGGAGGGGATGGGGCATGGCCTCGGCGCATCCCAGAGGACCTCCAGGCTGGTGTCACTGAATGCGTCTTATCAATAGGAACAAGAATCTATAGGTTTAGGGGTCGGGATCTGAATGGTGTCTGTGATATATGGCCTTTTATAAAGTGGAGGGGTGTGGCAGGGCCCCGGCTTAACCTGGGGGACCCTCAGGTTGGCATAAAAGCATATGGCTGAGAGAAAATTATTCAAGAAACTTTTCTATAAAAGTTTTGTCAAAATATCTGCAATGACTTGGCAGTAAATGCCATTTTTCAATTTTCCCCATTATAAGTCTATGAAAACTCTAAGTTGCCATAGCAACCAAACTAATGAGCCGATTTTGATAAAAAAAATACAAACTTTCAATCCCAAAGCCCAAGGATGCTACAGATTAAATTTAGGTCCAATCGGCCCAGTGGCTTCAGGGGAGAAGATGTTTAAAAGTGCTAACGCAGACGACGCAGATGACGACGACGGACAACTGCCTATCCTATAAGCTCCCCCCGGAGCCTTCTGCTCTGGTGAGCTAAAAAAAGAGAAATTAAGAAAACAACAAAATAAAAACAATAACAAAATAAACAACAATACATTCCCTGACTCCAAACTGGAGTTTAGGCCATGGATGGGAGAAACTTTACAATTTGATACAGCAAAGTGCTGACCATCAGAAAAAGGCATGTGAAAATGCCTGAGCTTAAAATAAACATTCCCTAATATTCAGCATTAAACAGTACCTAATCTGGCAAAACTAGGCAATACAATGCAAAACTGTTGTAAAGGTCATTTATCGCGGTATCTAAATCACTGAGAACTTAACGCATATTGCAGCAGGAAATTGAAAAAGGTAGAACAACTCCAAACTGCCTCATTCATATTTCATGAGTATTTTATGATGTCAAAGATGCAATCTCGTAGTAAGCGCCCTACCCAGCTCTAGTCAACCCCAGAGATCTAGGCTCTATCTCTATACAGGACACCCCACGGGTTCTAATATCGACTCTGAAAGAAATATTTGTATAATATATTTATTTTGATGAATAACAATATACATGTAATGATTGTTTGTACACAACAAACAAGTACAAGGCATGAATAATCATGTCAAGTACATTGACTTAATAAATAAACTACAACATCCAACAGTGAATGAACATACAAACAGAGTTGTCTACCTTGCAGCTGTCATTTTACCTTATACATTTGAACACTAAATATTCAAATATAAACAAAGCTACAAAGTCTAAATACTTAATAATGTGATGAGCTTATGAATGAATGATGAAGAAATAAGATGCTATAGCATACCTGCAAGATATATATGTATAATATATTTATTTTGATGAATAACTATATACATGTAATGATTGTTTGTTTACAACAAACAAGTATTTGTTTTACCGTTAGCCCCATAAGCTTTGCATTGTTCAGAACAAAAACAAGTCGTGACGTCACTGTCAACTATTCCTCGACGAACAGTACAAGGCAAGAATGATCACGTGACATGTTAGTATTAACTGTAAACGAGGTAGTTCTATCACGAACCGTAGTTAACCATGGTTAACCAGTGGTTAACCAAAGTGTGATCGAACTCAGTCTGGTAGCGGTCTGGTAGCATAGCGGAAGTGTCGTGACGTCACTCTGGTCGAAACAGACTAGAGCGTGGGTTACTCTGGTAGATACGTCACACCATACGTAACAAAGATGGCGGCGAAAGGTGCGAACACTAATGTCCGGGAATTGACTACTTCTATTCAAGAAATAGAGGGTCTGTGTACCAGTCAACCAAACATCTACCAGACGTCGTTCGATCACACCGGTGAAAAAAACATGGAAATCATGGGAAGAACGTGCACAATTTGACTTCCGCTACCATGGTCTGGTAAATGGTTGAACTCCCTCAACAGTTTTAAAACTACAGAGGAGTTCTATGCAACTAACTTTGTCTAGTCTATCATTCTACCTACACTAAACATACTGTGGACAAGCCAAGGAGCGGATTATGGGAATAAGGGGCAAGGGGCCTATAAATGTGTATTTAGCCTCTGACAGCAATAAATTATTTGAACATTTTACAATCAAATTATTTGGAGTTTTACAATCATCAGAAGTTACTGAACCACCTGTCTTTAGACGGGTCCAATGTTTTGACAAATGACCTTGTTTACTTGTCACTGCGCATGCGCAAAACTATTTTTCCTTGATTCCATATAAACACATTGTAAATAGGTTTAATTTACGGGCACGTTTAAGCTGACTGTTACAGAAAAGCGATCGAATTACACTTTAAATGAGTAGATAAATATATTCTTGACTTCATTCCTGCATCTCCCGCATTTTAGTCATTCGTTTTGCGCATTTTTATTACAAATAATTAAGACCATTCCGACTCGGTACCTGCATAAGTTGAACAGGTAATTGGTTTAAACAATATTTATTAGAAGCAGATATCAAATACAATCACACATAAGACATGGTAAAAAGGATCTGACTGCAAGCTACCAAGCTTAGAAGTGTCATCTCCCTAACACAAATAAGAATATACAGCATAACTGAATGGAATGACTGAAAATAAATATTGAGTATACATTAACGAGCGAATAAGAGAGAGAGAGAGAGAGAGAGAGAGAGAGAGAGAGAGAGAGAGTTGACAATAAAGTTTTGCACTTGTAGAAATAGTGTTTCGTTTTGGTGGAGCGATAAAGTTGTTTTGCCACACAAGAGATCATTGGCAGTGTAACGTTGTAGATCAGTGGTAAGTACCTTTCCCTTGCATTGGTGTAGTGGGTACATAACAAGAAATGTTTGGTGTTTTCAAATTCTCCACACCGACAAGAAGGACTGGGGACTATATTTTTACGGTAGAGGTCTGAGTTTAGTGAGCTACATCCCATTCTTAGTCTGGCATGTAAGATCTGCCCTATACGTGAACCGTTGTTGTAGTATTTCGGGGGTGCTTGTATGTTTCTGTTTAGTAAGGATTTGAAAATTGCTAAAGAAAATGCTTCTTTTGTTTCAGTTGGTAGGTTGTTCCACGCTCCAATTGTGGAAGGAATAAACAAATCAAGAAATAGATTAGTGTTAGCTCTGTAGTTATGGAAATGGTCGGAGTTCCTAAGACTATATCTGCTTGTTTCCTGAACTGTTTGCGGCATAAGATCGAGAAGGTAATCTGGGGCAAGACCATGCAGAAACTACGTAGTATGACCCATCTTCTTTCTTATGAATGTTTTCATTGCTCTTAAAGGAACTCATTTTTATTTGCCTTCACTGCAGCTAGTGTTGTGCCGTGTGGCGGCAGTAAAACGTCTCCCCGTACATCAACCATAGTGCAGTTTATATTTTGCTTTTGGTCCTTTGAGATCAGCGTGAATATTCTGAGAAATCAGAAATAAATTATTGGTTTTCTCATATTCTAGACAGGTTTTTAATTATTTGGACCCCATTTTGATTTATATCAGTCTTTGAATCGACTGCCTATTCGAAATTCGCAAAATTGCAGTATGTTTCCTCTGGCTTTCTTTGCCGGATCATTACAGGGTCACTGATGAGGCTTTATAAGCCGAAACTACGTAGTATGACCCATCTTCTTTCTTATGAATGTTTTCATTGCTCTTAAAGGAACTCATTTTTTGTTTTTTATTTGTAGAGTGTAATGAGTTTATGCTTATTGCGCCTGCTTTGGCGGGAATCCCATCCAAGTTCGGAGTAAAGTTTGTCAATGCCACAAAGTTTTGTTCCACCGGTAAGTATTCTGGCTGCTTCAATATGGATTGCGTCAAGATTTTTCTTGCTTTCTGGGGAAAATTATCCCACACAATGTCACTATATTCCAGTAGGGGGCGAACAAAGGCAAAGTACATTTTTTCAAGTGATTTTCTGCTAACTCTAAATTTCAAAGCCGTCAGGAGATTTACGCGTATACATGCTTTCTTACAAATATTGTTTACGCGCTCTGTCCAATGGCAAGCACTCGAGGTGAGGCCTAGGTGCTTGTGAGTAGGGGTTTCTTGTACCAGCGCATTTTTCATAAAGAGTGGCGGTTGAGGAATAGTATTACGTTTTCTAGAAATGGTATTCGCCCTTGTTTTTTAGCGTTGAATTCAACAAGCCAGTCTAAGGCCCAGTTGGAGATGGTTTATAGGTCGGCATTAAGTAGTCGTGCAGCTTGATCGGGGCATTCAACAACGACGATATACAGTCTGGTGTCGTCGGCAAAGAGACGAATGAAACAGCCAATACATTTTACGATGGCATTTATATAGAGAAGAAATAAAAGTGGGCCCAATATGGACCCTTGGGGTATCCCTGCTTCAACCCCTACCCATTCTGACGATTCACCATTTAGAACTAACAGGAAATTATCATCAAAACATCCTCAAATAGTCTAGAAACCAATAATTACTAGCTAAGACATGTCTATTTGAAAAGTTTAAAGGTCAACTTCGTCGTTTCGATTCCAAACAAAATACAAGTTTACAGAAAATAACATCGCCTTTACAATGGCGACAAACGGCCAAAGACGTTTATTGCCCACCACCGGAAAGTCCCGGCAAATAGTATTATTGAGTGATGACGTAGTGTTTGGATGTGCCTATATCAATTAAATTAAGCCAAATCAAACTACATAAACAATTTCCTCGTATGGATTTGGTTGCCACTTTTTGTTATATTTTAAATTTTGCAAGCCTCGCTACTTTGGACATCTCCTTCCCGATGCCCGGGACTTCCGTGGAGTGTGGGGCCATGTTTGCTGATGTTGGCTCCGTGGGGGACGTCTATAAGTCCTATGGTAGGCGTCTCTTGCCTGATGCCTCCAGTCGACCTGTCTCATGTGCTACGTCGGTCGGTGTGTGCTCGGAGGGAAATGTGCTGTGTTTTTGGGTCTTGTTCATCATCCGTTTCGGTTTCAGAACGTTGGGGTTGAGACACACTTATGGAGATTAAATATCAGAAAGGCCTTTGTGTCACTAAATATGGTATATGCTTTAATTGCAAATATAAAGTCTATAAATTAAAGTTTAAAAATGTATTTAAATAATGTAAATTTCAGTTTAGATTTTTGAACATACAGCAGCAGTTTTTGAGTTCAGAAGACATTCAAAAAGAACTTCTATTAACTTAACTAAATAAATTATAAATGGTTTGTTAATTTTAAACAGTATCAACTGCATTGCAAATCATAAATAAGTGCCTTAATTCGGAATGAAATTTCAAATTTATATCCAAAGTTATGTAATAGATATATCCATTGTTTTTGTGAAATATTGGGAAATATTTGTACTGATTGATATCTGTACAGGATAATTTGACGAGCCCGCCAGGGCGAGTCTAATTATCCTGTACAGATGTCAATCAGTACAAATATTTACCAATATGTCTAAAAAACAAATGGATATATCTGTTTTAATCCACAGCTTATTGTAGCTTCCGCTTAAAGGTAATAGATAAAAAATATTAAAACCTATTAAAGCATATTTGTTTTATTTCCTTTTAATTTCAATTTTTTTGACCTGATTTACCCCGTCTGGAAAATAGATTGTCCTGTCTGAAAGGACACTGTCAGCTTCTTTGCTTCATTAATATTCAATTGGATTTGATTGGTCTAAATCCAACTGTAGCCATATGTGGCCAATAAAAAAAATCTTCTTTCTGACCAGGCTATTTGATCATGCTTTTTTGACCTGATATTATCACTGGGGCATTTTAATTTTGAAACTTCAAGTGAAAGGACTTACTTTGAACTCAGATGTGTTTTTTTGCTGCATGCAAATGTTTCATAAAATGTTTGGCACCAGTTACAGAGGAATTGAAAACGGGAGTGTATTGTGATAATTCAAGAGTATTTTTTCTCTATAAAAAGGTATGTTGTGGGTATTCATTAGAACTGCCTCATCCCACAAAAACATGTTGTGGGTACTTGTTGGAATTGCCTCGATGAGGCAGTTAATGTCCACGCTTATACTTAAATGTTCGGACACCAAAAAATCAGTCTCAGATCAGACCCAGATCAGAAGGAGCAGTCTGATCAGGGTCTGCACTGTTTTCCATTAAGTAAAAGCTATTTTGAAAGTGGGTACTCATTCAAATAACCTCCGCAAGGCTATTGTAATGAATACCCTGACAATGTTAATTTGTCATGCAGAGCTAGAAGCCCTGTCCTATTTTAACTGTAGCTCAGCTGATTGGTCCATTCAAAACTGTACATGATATCAGTACATGTTATCAGTACATGATAACAATACATTTATCAAAATTTATTAGTACTGCCAACATCAAAGGAAAGTACTGGAAGCTGTGGATAAGATTCATAGCCATCAGTGGCCATAACTGAATAATTATATAAAATATTACAGAAATTAATTGAAGTCATTCAAAAAGTTATAATCCAGTAGGACGTCACAAAATATTGGATTGTGGATCTAAATCAACCAAAATTCAAGGGAGGCTACACTTAGAGGAAAATAGTTAGGTATGAGATACATGTATAAAAGAGCATACTTTTGAACGAATGCGATTTTTTTTTTTCATGCGGTATTCCCGAAAATGTTCCTCTTTTGTGTCTTCTCTTAGTGTGATTAAAACTCAAAATGTGTAAATTTTCATGATAAATGGTCTTCAACCAGACAACAGTTCATAAAGGTTCCTTATTTATCATATGACGTCGCGTCTGAGAGTGTAATAACGCAATGTAATATTTTTCGATAATCCACTAGTGGATTAAATATGCAAATTAGGTAGATAAGCCCCATAACGTTACATGTAGGACGTCCTTAACGACGTCGCATTTACTAATGGCGGAATGTTGACATTTTTGTAAACAATCGTGAATAAAATGCGTTTTAAATGTCATATGATAAATAGAATCTTGCATTCGTGCTCATGTATTATTGAATTTATTAAACTCGTTGAGGAAAATGGATAAAATGCTCGGCAAAGCCTCGCATTTTATCCATTTTCCTCAACTCGTTTAATAAATTCAATAATACATGATCACTCATGTAAGATCCTCTATGTAAATGCATAGGCTTTCGGCATTTCGTTTTCTGCACATACAAAAATCATTAAATTGATACCAAGGTACCAGTGGTCTTAGTCATATGTTAATGCTGAGACTTTATACAGCCATTTATTAATTGATTATCCTATATTACACAAGGTCAACCAATATTCAAAAGTCATAAATCATGTTTTTAATTACATCAATTAATAAAATTGTCATTTATCAAGTAATTTCCCAATACGAAAACAGGTCTTCGGTCAGCTGTATTGGCCTCGGCCTTCGGCCTCGTGCCAATACAGCAGACCTCGGACCTGTAACTGGGCCAATACGAAATTACATGATTAATAACATTATATTATAGCTCAGTTGGTAGAGTATCAGCTCCGGGGAACGGGAGGTCACGGGTACGATACCGGGCCGCGACATACCAAAGTCGTTAAAAATGGTACTAGCTGTTCCTCGCTTGCCACTCAGATTTACGGGGTAGAGCTAGGACTGGTCGACCCAGTGTCAGGATAATGTGTCTGGGACATGATACTTCAGTAAGGCAGAACTAGTGCATTGAGTACCCTATCGCAACCAGACACCGTCGTGATATGACTGAAAAATTGTGGAAAGCGACGTTAAACCCGAATTCACACACACACACACACACACACACACACACACACACACACACACACACACACACACACACACACACACACACACACACACACACACACACACATTATACAGCCATTTGATTTCTGAGAATTTTGTTTGATTTGAGGTTTAACGCCCCCGTCAACACTGTAAAGGTCATTTTGGAGACGTTTCTTTCCAATTTTGTGGGACTTTTACCCGAAAATTGAGCTGAAATGACATCTCAAGCCCTGTCGCCCAGTGAAACCAATAGGGTTTATTAGCATGGACAGTCCGCCTCGCACCGCGGTTCCTGGACAGGCTTAGATCCTCTAAGCGGTTAACCAGTACTAGTGTGCGGGCTGGATTCAGCTATGCGTGGAAGCATC
The DNA here is from genome assembly GCA_963580285.1 of Lucinisca nassula. Taxonomy (NCBI): domain Eukaryota; kingdom Metazoa; phylum Mollusca; class Bivalvia; order Lucinida; family Lucinidae; genus Lucinisca; species Lucinisca nassula. The sequence continues at coordinate 144,395,844 of OY757019.1, read as the reverse complement.
AAGCTGCCCATATATTTCTTCAAGCTCCTATGGGCGGGGATTTCTGAGAAGAAAATTTTGAAGGTGACCTGATTATGGCCTCATTAGTTCCGGAGAGGCTTTCTGCAATAAAAAGGCATGGTTGCCGTTTCTATAAAAAGGGTTATCCTTTGGAAGCAAAGAATGCACCATGGAACTGAAAAGTATGTAGTGTACATGTTTTCTGAGCCAGACTAGTTAGTTTTGGCCACTTAGGCCTTATCAGTGATCCTTAGATATTTTCAAAATTTCACAATGGAATCAATGTTCCCAAAGGACAAGAAAATATAAACTGCACTATGATGGACAGGGAAACGTTTTACAGCCGCCACACATTCCCTTTACATCAGCTGTAGTCACGTTAAAAGCTTTCTAATGAATTTTAGTTACAAATGGAGCAGTGATTTCCGTGAACAACTTGGGTCAAGGTCAGACAATGACATTGACCTTTAATACTCAAGTGGTTTCACTCACTCAATTAGCTAACTGCATATACCAATTTTCAGATCACATGCTGCAAAAGTTTCCGAAATATACACGTTTCTTACCTTTTCCCCTTACAAATGTCTGTGCGGCTAAATTTGACATTTGCATAAAACAGGACAAGGCCATCAAGGTATGCTCATTTGAGGAAACTATACAGGACCCAAGAGCCCACTGTTACATACCGAGTTTCATGAAAATCTGCCCATTGGTTGCGGAGAGGAAGTTTTCTGAAGGGTTTTACCCTTTCTAAGTATGGTGGCTATATTGGTCATGTGACCAAATTCATATCAATAAATTTTCATTCCCGTGTTTCTAAGCTTTTATATAGAATTTGGCCACAAACGACCAAGAGTTTACAGTGAAAAATAAGTTTTAATCTTCTCATATATGAAAGGCCTTAGGCCAAGGTCAAGAAATGACCTTGAACATTATTACTCATGTCGTTTCATCAACTCATTTAGCTACCTTCATCTACCAATTTTCAGATCACAGGCTGCAATAGTTTCCGAAACGAAAAACACACAAGTTTTACTGGTCTCATACAAATGCCTATGTAACCAGATTTGACCTTAGAACAAAATAGGTCAAGGTCATCCGAGGGTTATCATTTGAACAACCGATAATAGGCCCGAGTCCCAAATGCTACTTGCCAGGTTTCAAGGGAATCGGCCAAGTGATACCAGAGGAGAAGATTTTTGAAGGGATTTTACCATATATGGGCATGATGGCCATCTTGGTCTCACAACCAAACTCATTTTAATTAAATCTCGTTGGCTTGTTACAAAAGGTATTTACATGAAATTTGGTTACAAATGTCATTGTGGTAAGTTTATATTTTTTATATCTGAATGACCTTGGGCAAGGTCAGATAATAACATTGACCTTGAGTACTGATGTTATTTCATTCACTCATAAAGCTAACTGCATATACCAATTTTTAGATCACAGGCTATAATAGTTTCAGAAAAATACACATTGGCCATATTGGCCGTGTGACCAAATTCATATCAATAAATTTTCATTTCTTTGTTTCAAAGATTTTATATGCAATTTGATCACAAACGACCAAGAGTTTCAAGTGGAAAATAAGTTTTAATCTTCTCATATCTAAAAGGCCTTAGGCCAAGGTCAAGATATTACCCACGTAATTTCATTTACTCATTTCGCTACCTGTATCTACCAATTTTCAGATCACAGGCTGCAATAGTTTTCGAAGCGAAAACTGGTCTCATACAAATGCCTATGTGATCAAATTTGATCTTAGTATAAAATAGGTCAAGGTCATCCGAGAGTAATCATTTGAACAAACGATAATGGACCTGTGTCCCAAATGCTACATACCAAGTGTCATGACAATCGGGCCACTGGTACCAGAGAAGAATTTTTTAAGGGTTTTACCTTATATGGGCAGGATGCTCATCTTGGTGACACTACCAAACTCATTTTTATTAAATCTCGTTTCCTTGTTACAAAAGATATTTTCATGAAATTTGGTTACAGATTGCATAGTGGTTTCTGAGGAAATTAAGTTTAAATATTTCTTATCGGAATGACATTGGGCATTGAACCTTGACCTTGAACACTGATGTAATTTTATTCACTCATATAGCTAACTGTTTTTACCAATTTTTAGATCACAGGCTATGATAGTGTCCGAAAAATACACAATTTTGCCTTTTTCCCATTCAAATGTCTATGTGACCAGATTATGACATTGGCGTAAAATAGGTCATCCGAGGGTCATCATTTGAACAAACTATCAAGGACCCGAGTCTCCAATTCTACACATCATGTTTTGCGGCCCCGCCTATCGGGGCTTGAAGTAATAGATTGGCTGCAGAGCTGACCGCACACGAGTACTGGTTAACTGCTTAGATAATCCATGCCTGCCCAGGCAAAGTGGTGCGATTCGGACCGTCCATGCTTATAACCCTATTGGTTTCATTGGGCGACATGTCTTGGTTGGTGCCTGATGCTCTATCTCAGGTGGGGCCCATCGGGGTCTAACTGTTGGTTTTCTTTTGCTCCAGTATTTCAGTGGTTTCTTGCTGTCGAGTACTCACCGTTGTTTTATCTCTGTGGTTGTTTGATTATTTGTGTTCATGGAGATGTTGCACTGATGAGTTGGGAGGCCTTCATGCGGACTAAACAAATTATTTGTCTAAATCGCAACGGAAGTAGGGGCGGGGATTGTGGCCCCGTTAAATCGATTTAAGCCCCCCCCCCCCCCCCCAGTGGAATTCGTTTCCGGCGGTTCTTCTGTCGCGGTTTATTTTTGTTTGGGTTTGTCTTACGGTGTTTGTGTCGCTTATATTTTTTTTATTTTGGATAGCCTATTGGCCATTTTGTGGGAAAGTAACTGTCCTTTTGGCTTTCCGCTATTGATGTTGCCATTAGGTCTGTTGTTTCATGTTTGTGCTTCTTTCCCTTTGGTGTCTCTGATGGGAGCTGTTGGTTGATTGTACCGATTCCTGATCATTGTCTCCACTTCTGTTTTGAGAAGTCATTTTATCTCAATGTCGGGTTAAAGTCCCACAAAATTGGAAGCACCGTGTCCAAAATGACCTATACAGTGTTGATGGGGACGTAGACTTCAAATCAAACAAACAAAAAATACACCGGCAAATCGAAACAAATGATGATGGTGGTGATGATAATAATAATAATAATAATGATTATAATAATGATGGAGCCAGGTACTAACCGCAATATGCGTTGCTTAACTTCCATAATAGAAAACGTATCTTGTTTTCCAGTGTATTGTAACCGGTTACTTGGAGGGCGAAAAAAAATCATTTATAAACCAGAGAAAGGCTCGATTATTTTTCTAAGTAAATTAAAAAAAGAAATTAGGTGTCCACTGTCAGTTTGGCTACTTAACTAAGTTAAATTTGGAAGCTTATAGCCTTTCAAAAAGCATCTAACTTTTTGTCTAAAAATATCAATATCTATAAATAGATCTACTTTCATTTATATATAATAATGATGGAGCCAGGTACTAACCGCAATATGCGTTGCTTAACTTCCATAATAGAAAACGTATCTTGTTTTCCAGTGTATTGTAACCGGTTACTTGGAGGGCGAAAAAAAATCATTTATAAACCAGAGAAAGGCTCGATTATTTTTCTAAGTAAATTAAAAAAAGAAATTAGGTGTCCACTGTCAGTTTGGCTACTTAACTAAGTTAAATTTGGAAGCTTATAGCCTTTCAAAAAGCATCTAACTTTTTGTCTAAAAATATCAATATCTATAAATAGATCTACTTTCATTTTCTTTGGCAAAAAAAAAAAAAAAAAAAAAAATACTCTAGATTTGACATGATCATTCCTCGACTGACGTATTCCTAACAAGACATACTGTGCATAATATGATGTCATTACAGAAGCATACTCTCCTCTTTCCCTAAAGGAGCCTGCGCATGGCAAAATTCCACAAATGGGAAAGATTTTACGGAGCTACAATGCACAGTCCTTGTTTTATTTATTTATTTTTGTCAAAACCATTAAGGAAAAGATCCTATTCAAATATATTAAAACTTTTAGCACTGAAAAAAAACTTAAAAACTTTCAGCTTAAAACTTCTGATAATTTTCATACTTCTGCCTAAGAATAGAGTGTGGATACACATTAGAACCGCCTAAACAGGGCGATTCTAACGAACACCCACAACCTATGCATTTGAGCAAGAACTAGCTTGTTCAATAGAGTGAAATTAACCCATTTAGTACCAGAAACCCCTATTGAATACCCTGGAAAACAGTACAGGCCCAGATCAGACGCCGCAGGACGCAAAACCTGCCATCCCTAAATTTGACATGGACTCCTACTCTATATATCAGGAGGAAGATTCCATTTGGTACTGAAAGGGTTAATGGAGTATTTTGGCTAAGGCAATGTGAGGGACATTTGTGTGAAATAAGTTTGAAATGGAGCCTGTCATTCCAAGACGTTTACCATTTTGAGGTTTAAATCTCGCAGGTTTACCGGTATACTGGGAACGTGTGGCGGCCGTAAAAAGTCTCCCTGCCCTACATCATAGTGTAGTTTATATTTTCTTGTCCTTTGGGATCATGGATTCCATTGTGGAATATGAATATATTTCATAAATTTGTGTGAATGGCCATTTAAAGCAGTATTTCTATGAAGCTATAGTAAACATCATATGGGCCCCGCAAAGCGATTTTGGTACTATCGCCTATGCGAGCAGCGAAGGTTCAGGCGAGCCTGCGCATCCGCGCAGTCTCGCCAGAACCTTCGCTGCTCGCTCATACAAGCAGTGAAACAAGAGGAACCTTCAGACAGAAAGCCATATCCCTGGCCCCTCTGAATGGCTGGGCATGCGCAGTTAAAATTTGTCATGACGGAATGCTCGAAGACACAAATTCGCTTGGCGGGGCTCATATGAGCATGGCATCCATGTTCAAGTTATGGAAGTTTCACGGTACATTGCTACCATGACCGTATTACGAAAACACGCCTATACAAATATATTGTAAATGTTACCACAGAAAAATGAAAAATTCCCATGAAAAATTTCGATATTTTTCTATTTCAGCTCAAAATATAGATTGTTGGTACTTGTTAGAACCGCCTCATCGAGGCGGTTCTAACGAGTACCCACAATCTATATTTCAGAGCAGAAATAAGCAAAATAAGGTTAACCCCTGTAAACCACAGTTTTACTATATAAACGTTGGGGTTTAAGGGGGTCAAACTTATAAAGGCGTGTTTTCGTGATGTGGGTCGTCTGTGATGATGCATTCCTGAGGCGAGGTTTGCGTTTCGTGGACCCATGCCGTGGGGGGGGGGGGGGGGGTAGTTCGGGGGGAGGGGGGGGGCGGACTCTGTGATGGTTGGTCGTCCTGCCGTGGTTGTTTGTGCTGTGGTTCTGTTATGTTAATGTACGCTCTATTCCGACATTGCGTTTGTTTCGTTTTCATGTGACGTTGTTGTTTAACATGGTGAGTGTAATTTCTGTGAGTTTGCCAAAAACTCTCCACTTACTGTTGGATTATGTCTTCAGTGTGACAGATTCAAACAACCATTAGGAAAACATGTCCGTGTGTAATAATGGCGTCCAACATGGTGTCAGAAGCGACAAATTTTGTGTAAAAATGATAACATCATTCTTATTTCTGCTTTCAACAAAGATCGTGGGGCTCGTTTGAGCCGCCTAAAGGAGGCGGTTCTAACGAGTACCCACAATCTATGTTTTTGAGCAAAAATAAGGCAGATAATGTATATCCCGTAAACCCACTTTTCTCAATATAAAGTGGGGTTTAGAGGGGTCTTCATTTCACGGACTTGTTATAGTGATGAGACAAATACCACAATTTGCAATAAGTTTCCACACCAGTATGACACATTGGATTGTTTTATAAACACACAATACATATGAGACGATTCTAGTCAGTACCCACAATTTGTGTTAGCAAAAATTAGGAAAATATTATATACCCTTGTAAACCCAACTTTTGCATGAATTGGCTGCATTCTATCATCACGTAATCACGTCTGTTGAATGAACACCCCACTAAACCACACTTTATATAGAGAAAACTTCGGTTTACGGGGGTTTAATTACTTTTCTTGTTTCTACTACAAGATATACAATGCCGGTAGGTTGTCGATACTCTTTAGAACCCCCTCAATGAGGCGGTTCTAATGAGCACCACACAACCTATGTTTGGAGGTTTAACAAGAAAAATATAACAGATTTTCATCAGAAAAAAACCATTATTGGGATATGAAAAAATGAACTTTATCATATGACGTCGCGTCTGAGAGTGTAATAACGTCATGTAATATTTTCGATAATCCACTAGTGGATTAATAATGCAAATTAGCTAGATACGTCCCGTAACGTTACATGCACGGCGTACTTAATGACGTCGCGTTTACTAACGGCGGAATATTGACATTTTTTGTAAACAATCGTGAATAAAATGCGTTTTAAATGTCATATGATAAATAGAATCTTGCATTCGTGCTCATGTATTATTGAATTTATTAAACTCGTTGAGGAAGAGGAATAAAATGCTCGGCAAGCCTCGCATTATATACCTTTTCCTCAACTCGTTTAATAAATTCAATAATACATGAGCACTCATGTAAGATCCTCTTTATCAACAATTTATTAAACTCGTTGAGGAAAAGGAATAAAATGCTCGGCAAGCCTCGCATTTTATACATTTTCCTCAACTCGTTTAATAAATTCAATAATACTTGAGCACTCATGTAAGATCCTCTATATGCTACACGGGTGTGTTATCGTTATATACTCATTGACAAAACTTTTTCATACAAACAAAATGATGCAAACCCTACGCATAAGAAATGGCCTCATGTTTTTGTTTGTTTGATTTGAGATTTAACGTCCCCGTCAATACTATTTAGGTAATTTTGGAGACGTTGCTTCCAGTTTTGTGGGACTTTTACCCGACATTGAGAAGAAATGACATTTCAATCCCTGCCGCCCAATGAAACTAGTAGGGTTTATTAACATGGACGGGCCGACTCGCAGCAATTTTCCTGGGCAGGCTTAGACGTTATAAGCGGATTACCAGTACTCATGTGCGGTCGGTTTCAGCTCTGCGTTGAAGCATCGTGCAGCCCAATCTATTTCTTCAAGCCCCGATGGGCGGAAGCGGAGCATAATGTTTATATTTACCTTAGTCCTTATTCCGCTGAACATAGAGGATATTCGATTTTTTTTCAGTGTAAGATCGAATTTTATTTCACCGAATGAACACCAAAATCAGTATTTTCACGAGTGGCGTAGCCACGAGTGAAAATACCAGTTTTGGTGATAATGAATGAAACAAAATTCGATCATACACTGAAAGAAATCAAATTTTCTGTTTCTTACATGCTTCAACAAGGCAATATTTAGCTTCACTTATCGCGTCACTCACCCTCAGACAAAACTAAGTTTGTTCCTGGTCGTTTCGCGTCAATTTAGTGGTGTCCAACGTATTTACTGGGTATGATATTGGGTGTAAACTAAAAGTTTTCACATAAGAAATAGCCTGGGATGGCATTTTTATGAATGGTTACTGAAATATTGAGATATTAGTTTCCCAAAGAAGGTGCGAACAGATCTAACGTCGCGCAACAAAATACGTGACGTCAGCGTCGAACTGACATCATTAACGTCCACGTGACGTGTGAACGGGCTTAGCGTCAAATCATATACAGTTCATCAATTTCCAATCATCTGACAATGGAAAACTGACCACAGAATTAGATTTTGGAGAAAAAAGTAGTCCCAAACAGTGAAAAATAAAATTGATATCAGTCACTGTTTTGAAACAGACACAATATCATATTCTATTTCCCTGAGAAATCTCTATATTTCATTGAAAAGCATGTAAGAAACGACAATTCTTTCTTTTTGCAAACAGTGTAGATCCAGATAAGATACAGCCTGATCAGGATCTGCACTATTCATCACGTGAACAAGTCCGTGAAATGAACACCCCCTTAAACCCCACTTTATATAGAGAAAACTGGGGTTTAGGGGGGTAAACATTATTTTCCTTATTTCTGCTCCAAAACATAGGTTGTGGGTACTCGTTAGAACCGCCTCATTGAGGCGGTTCTAACGAGCACCCACAACCTATGTTTGCAGTTTTTATAAGCAATATATCACAGATTTTCATCAGAAAAGTAGCCATTTTGGAGATATGAAAAAAATGCACTATGTCGCACGGGTGTGTTATCGTAATGTTGACATTCAGTTTGCAAATTTGAACCAATACATTATGTTCCAAGTAATTTGATTGGCTGATATCAGAAATGGGTTTAGCAAATCTAATTTATTCAGCACGTATTTGTTGTGTGTCATCAATCGTGTGAACAAACATATACATGCAAGTCATAAAACCACGTAAAGGGAATGGATATACCATCAAGGGAGGTAATTATCACAGAAATATTCTATACGGGATTATCTTCGAAGCAAGGCTCATTACGAAAACATGCCTATACAAATACATTGTAAATGTTACCGCAGAAAATCGAAAATCTTCAGATGAAAAATTGTGATATTTTTCTTATTTCTGCTGTAAATATAGACTGTGGGTACTCGTTAGGACCGCATGATCGAGGCGGTTCTAACGAGTACCCACAATCTATATGTTTGAGCAGAAATAAGAAAAAAATTAGGTATACCCCTGTAAATCCATGTTTTACTATATAAAAGTGGGGTTTAAGGGGGGTCAAAACTATAAAGGCGTGTTATCGTGATCTTTGCCTCTGAGGAACAATATCTTTCCTTCCATTATGAAAACACGCCTATTCAAATATACTGAAAGACAAAAAAAAAATCTGATATTTTTCATATTTCAGTTCAAAAACATAGATTGTGGAAACTTGTTAGAACCCGCATTGGCGAGGGCGGTTCTTACGAATACCCACAATATATGTTTCGAGCAGATATAAGAAAAATAATGTATACCCCTTCAAACCCAGATTTACTATACAAAATGTGGCCTTTAAGGGTGTCAATTTATAGATGAAAAGAATATCGATGTTTGGATAACCCGTAATGCCAGAACGCGGCGTCTGATTCTAGATCGACACAATTTGTTTAAAATGAGCAGCAGTAGGGCCCCACTTTGGCCCCACTAACTGCGCATGCGTAGAATGACGTCACTCCCGGAAACGTAAGGGAAACGATTAGATGACGAAACTACCCTAAAAATCGACGAGTGTTTAATTTATTTAAAGTACCGTAATTACGCCGTAATTATCCTAAAGTTTGAGGCCTCGGACGACGCTCGAAAGGCGTTCCCGCGGAATGGCGAAGTTTGCTGTCCCCGATCGGGTCAGGGCGATCGGGGTCTACACCGTTCGCTCGAGCGCTTCTATCCGTATATTTAGGGGGATACGACCCGGTGTCGTATTGATATTATTGACAATCGCGGCGAACCACTTATCGCCTCGAAAACCGGAAAACAATGGAAGGTGCTGATCAATACAGAACGAGTTTGTACACGTCTAAATTATCCTATCTGATTGGTGGAGCAATTGAGTTAAACCTTTCCGCCTGCTGGTCAAGACCTCAGTTTCAAAATGAATTCGTCTTGTAAAGTGTCAATCCACGCGATAGAAAAACATCTTAACTCCGATAGAATGCAAGCTTCTGTCTTTTCTAACAGACGTGTCATGTTTGATAGTATCAAGAAGTGTTTGGATAAGCCTGACAAAAAGAACGTTTGCGGTAAAAGACTCGAACTCATAAAAACCTTTACTTTTGACATAGGAATTTTGGGATACAGCAGACAAACAAGCAACACCATCAAAGTCGTGTGTACTCAAACCAGGAGAAAAACGCTTGTCATAACCGCTTATCCGATTGTGACATTCCTCGAACGCGTTTAGACACGTATTATCCAATCAGCGACAGCCATTAAAGAACCAATCGGATTACACCGCATAGTATATACACCTCGTTCGCGCGGTACTGTGTCATTCAATAAGGAAACATGGCAAACTACAGATGTCGGTTCAGTCTCGGGAATGATCGTTACGTGGAAGTGCACGAATGGAAGGGCGATGTACGGGTCGATATCAGGGAGTGGAAAGACGATAAACCGACCAAGAAAGGAATCGGTCTAAACTTGATGCGGTGGAAGAATTGGCTCGATCAGTTGGAATATGTGGATAAGGCATTAGAAAAGAAACAGGTCTACAGATGTCATCTCGGTGGAAACGTCTTCTGTAAGATCGGCGAAAAAAGTGTCTGCGTAGATATAAGACAAGGTAGAAGTAAAACAAAGATCAGGAATTGATACAATTAACTTACTCCACCCATAAAAGACACCAAAGGGAAAGAAATACAAACATTAAGCGACCAGACCATAATGGAAACCTAAACAAAGGAAGGCCATAAGGACAGTTACTTTCCCACAAAATGGCCACATGGCCATCCAAAATTAAAAGACACAAGTGATACACACAGTAAGTAACAAACAACAACATAAATAAATCGCCACAGAAGAGCCGCCTTGGAACGGTCAGTGGAAGATTTCCACTGGGGGGGGGGGGGGGGGTGGGGCTTAAATCGATTTTACGTGGCCACAATCCTCGCCCTTACTTCCATCGCGATTTAGACAAATAATTTGTTCAGTCCGCATGAAGGCCTCCTAACTCATCAGTGCAACATCTCCGTGAACACAAAAATCAAAGAACCACAGAGGTGAGACAACGGTGAGGACTCGACAGCAAGAAACCACTGAAATGCTGGAGCAAAAGAAAACCAACAGTTAGACTCCGATGAGCCCGACCAGAGACAGAGCATCAGGCACTAACCAACATTATCTCTATAATTCTCAATAAGCCTTTACGTTGGAGCCGTCATAGATTCTGAGGCCTGACCCACCGGTGTGCAATTAAAAGAGGGAAGCAAAGTTGCCAACCGTGATTGGGTTAACTACCATGCATGCAGTCTGCCGTATAATATCCATGTTGTACCCAATCTTTTTATATCGAAGAATGATTTTACGAAATTGGGTGCTGAAGTCATTGCGGTTATATATTTTTCTGAATTTATATACTAAGTCACCATAAAATTCGGGTTCCGATAGACCTTGTTGCAGAAGAGATTTAAGTCCAATATTGAATTTTGAAATTAAATCAGAATGGCGTCTATAAAATTTTGAAAAGGCTTTGCGTAGTTTATGGTACCGATAACCCTGATTAAGGAGTTTAGCCGTTAATAATTTATTACGAGTGTTGAAGTCAGTTACATGACTACACACTCTAGCAAATCGAATTAATTGCGAAATATAAACGCCATAGGATGGCGCACGAGGAACATCACCATCCAAAAAAGGAAAATTTACAATCTCAAAATCAAAGTCATCGCGTTTATCATAAATTTTGCACGAAACAAATCCATCTACAATAGATAGATGTAAATCCCAAAACGGGACCTCGGTATCAGAAGAATTTGCTTTATTTAACTGAAGTTCTAGGGGGTAAATCTGACTGATACAACCATCAAAATAGGTATTATCAATATTTAATAAATCATCGAAATATCTAGAAGTAGAGGTAAAAGCTTCAATAATTTCAGATTGGTTATCAATGGAAAGCGACAAAATGAAGTCTCTTTCATAACAATACAAGAACAGATCAGCCACAAGTGGTGCGCAATTAGTACCCATCGGAATACCCACAATTTGTCTAAATAACTTAGTACCGAATCTAATATAAATATCGTCAAGTAGAAAGGTGAGGGCATCACACACTTTCTGACATGACCAAAGTGTATAATTCTTATGCTCTTTGGAAGTGAAAAATGCATTTCTGACATCACATGCAAGATAGAGAGAATCTTCTCTGTGAAAAGCTCATTCAACTAAATCATTAAGATTTGCTTTTATAAGATTATGAGGAAGTGTAGTGTAAAGAGTGGAAAAATCGTAGGTAGACAGACTCTGGAAACCGCAGGACGAAGTTGTACCAACGAAACGGGAATATGCTTGAAGCCACTGGAATTCAATCGTTTGAAAGACTTGTTGTCAGCTATAGGAACAACATTGCCCGAACTCAATGCAGCGGTCCCTTGCTTTTTACAAAGTGACCATATGAACCAGCTTGGAGCCTTACAATGTTTATTGTGTAACCCGAACGATTACCAAAACTGGTGAAGACAGTGACACGAACGAAAGTAAATTGTCATAAACACGAAACAGACGTATACAACGCGTCATAATTATGGAGCATGATTGCGAATACATTACAGAATATAGAGTGATAGACCCCAAATGACAAATATAAATATGTTCGGTATGGCAATGATGACTTTGTTGGATGAACTGTTGTTATGGCTGAGGTGTTTTCAATTACGACGGGAAGCCAGGGGGCTGCGGAGCGCTTTATAGAAGCGTTTGAGAGACACGATGACGATGTATCGTACTTGTATAGCGCTGTATTGTAAATTACACGCATTGTATAATATTTTTTGAATATTTGTTTCAAATTTTATATATCCATTGTTTCCTCGTGACACGGTATACACACTCGTTTTGCATCGTTATGTATCCCGTTTGTTTACTATTATTTTATTGTTTTGTAAGAATATTCGTTTACCATAGTCTCCGTTAAAAATAAAGATGACTGACTGGAAGCAATATTTATCTTCTTTGTATTTTAATCCCAAATCCCCAGGCAGTTACCTAGGGCCGGAGAAACTGTACCAGGTCGTCAAATCTCAAGGCAAATTTAAAATTGGCAGGCACCGCATACGCAAATGGCTGCAAGACCAGGAGTCGTATTTCCCTGACTAGAGGCACCAGACGCAAATATACTCGGTCTAGGGTGATTGTGGCTGGCATTGCAGTCATGGGATATGGATTTGATGGATATGGTTGACGTTTCCAAACAGAATGGCGGCTATCAGTACGTACTGGTCGCCATCGACATTTTCTCTCGCTTTGCTCATTGCCAACCCGTAAAAAGTAAAAAAGGGGTCGACATTGTCACAGCCCTACAAGTCATACTAAAAGGAGCGAGAATACCTAACACGATTAGGACCGATCGAGGTATGGGATTCCGTAGTAAAGAGGTCAATAAATATTTAAAAAGTCAAAACATTCATCACTTTTACGCCCTGAATACGGAGACCAAAGCAAAGTATAGTGAAAGGTTGATCAAGACTTTAAAACATAAGTTGTTTAGGTACATGATGAAAAGTAGAACGCAGCGGTATGTCGACATTCTTCAAGATGTACTTCACAGCTATAATCAAACCGTACATAGAATTCTCGGTAAGGCCCCGGCCTCCATTTCAAAGGAAAACGATGGCGAAAGTAGACTGCAACATTATTTATTGAGAGAGACCGCCGACAAATCGAAAAAAGAAGCAAACGGAAAACCAAAAGGCAGTACAAATTTAAAATAGGTCAAACGGTACGCATATCGCACGTGACAACTTTGTTCGATAGAGAATACTCGCAAAAATGGACTGGCGAAATATTTAAAGTCAGCTCGCGTTTAAGAAGAGAGGGTATCCCGGTTTATAGGCTCGAATCCTGGGATGACGAAAAAGTGGAAGGAACCTTTTATGAACAGAAACTTCAGAAGATTCGCGTGGACGATTCTACCGAATACTTCATCCAAGAGATATTGAAAAGACGCGTCCGAAACAAGCGGAAAGAAGTTCTCGTTCGCTGGTTGCACTGGCCTAAGAAATATGACAGCTGGATTCCGGAAGAAGACGTGAAAGATTACTCGTAGTCCAAAATCACGTGACTTTTTGTTGGACAAAATAGACATACACACCAATTTGTAGTCATTGTTTGAACAGACGCCGAGATGAAGATTACTAACGCGGTATATAGCGCCCAATTAAATTGTCCGATCGACCTAATGGATTTATGTCAACGTATATGGAACGCTCGATATGACCCACGATCTTTTCCCGGTCTTATATGGCAGCATAGAGCTATCGGTGGCAACTGCCTCGTGTTTTCCAGCGGTGCTATCAACTGCAATGGAAGAGCCTCATGCGTAGAAGAGGGACGGAAACGTTTACGCCGATGTGCCAGACAGCTTCAAACGCTATGTTACCCCGTCAGTCTAGGAACGGTTAGAATGTTGACAGCGTCCGCCAGTCACTCTCTCAGCGCTGAATTGGACTTAAAGGCGTTGGCTGAGGAAAGAAATGCGGTGTACGAGCCAGAGTTGTTTCCCGCTCTCAATTTCAAAACGGATGACGTAAACTTTTGCTGCTTTCATACCGGTAAATGGGTAATCACGGGTATTAAATGTATGAATCAAATGGACAACGTGATTTTACCAACACTGATCGAACTAGAGCTCTATACTCGTAAGAAGCGGTGACAAGAAACACCGACATAAATCATGGAACATTCCAACGTTTTCCGTTCTATTCGCTATTTAGCGGCTTTGAGCGAAGCCTTACCTATCGATCGTAGATCCTTGTTACAAAATATTACTCTATCGCAAATGTCATCCATTAGAGAGGTAGCCAAAAGACTAACAAATGGAACGATCAATCCTCTAAGAAGAGATGTACGAATCTTTGAAAGGAGAAGGCTCGTGCTAAGAACGCTAGGATCGAACAAAGTTAGTTTCCAGAGAAAGAAAGCACTGGTGAACAGACATTCTTCGGTGCTTCCGTCTATGCTGAGAAGCGTTTACCTGATTCAAACCATAGTGGAAGAGATACAAAACACCGCAGAAACATGACAGATTTTTACGTTTATCTCACTAGCAAAGACTCTTTGGATTCACGTAAAAAGGACAACCCTTCCGACTTTTGGATCCAATTTCATAAAATCTATACTCTGGGCGGCCACTGGGTGTGCGCCCTCAAACAGATATCTTTGACGTTAAATTTTACGCCTAGTTCAAGAAGAATCTATCTCTGTTGCGATATCGTAGAGGAATCCTACGTAAGAAGCAGAACTATACCGGTGTTGAGAAATATCGAGATCAAAACCGATATAAAAACTCAAATCTGACACATTTGAAGACGACATCTCTCTTCCCGTAAACGTGTCAAACTTGACCGCCCTTAGTTTGTTCCTACTAGACGAGGATTTATAACCCGTCACTTTCGATTCGAACGATCTACACTGCGTGTTACATTTTAAACAAAATCGGATCTATCGAAGTGCTTGACGCGAAACTGAATAAATGGGTGCCCTACGTCCCGGACTACGACGCGTGGTACCAACACTTTAAAGACTTCAGCGAGGGCTACGTTCAACCCGATTACATGGGACGGTATATCGTAGGTAGCGGTAGAAGAAACAGACTTCTAAACGAAATGGAAAATCAACGGCGAAAAGAAATAGAAATGCAGGAACAGCAAAGACCCGTAGTGAAATTGGTCAGCCCCGTGGCTCAAGCGGTCGAAATGGCCAAAATCAGAAATTAAACGAAAACGTGAGAAGGAAGGTGGTGGAAAGCGTAAGAAGACGTCAAGCGTAAGTAAACCGCTACCAAAACGATTGAAACGGTACGCTTACAGTCCGGAAGATCAGGTTTAAATCATGGATAACTGCCATCAAAACCTTTTAATCATTTTCGGAATACCACCATCAGACACAGCGTTACAGTCGAGGGAATGGATCGAGTATCGACCGTCAAATCAAGTCACTTCGACGTCAGTGATAGACTTTAACATACCCTCACAGTCATCCGCTTACATGGACCGCAAACATAGCGTGTTAAACGTAAAATTACTATTTACAGATGCTCAAGGGACCCCTCTAGAGGAGGAACTCGTCGCTGGACTTATAAACCTACCCTTACACACAATATTTAGACAAGTGGACGTGGCCTTTCAGCAGACACCGTTGTCAAGCATAGGCACAAATTATCCGTATAAAAGTTACATCGATACCATTTTGAAAACCAACAAGGGCACGTGACTTTTTGTTGGACAAAATAGACATACACACCAATTTGTAGTCATTGTTTGAACAGACGCCGAGATGAAGATTACTAACGCGGTATATAGCGCCCAATTAAATTGTCCGATCGACCTAATGGATTTATGTCAACGTATATGGAACGCTCGATATGACCCACGATCTTTTCCCGGTCTTATATGGCAGCATAGAGCTATCGGTGGCAACTGCCTCGTGTTTTCCAGCGGTGCTATCAACTGCAATGGAAGAGCCTCATGCGTAGAAGAGGGACGGAAACGTTTACGCCGATGTGCCAGACAGCTTCAAACGCTATGTTACCCCGTCAGTCTAGGAACGGTTAGAATGTTGACAGCGTCCGCCAGTCACTCTCTCAGCGCTGAATTGGACTTAAAGGCGTTGGCTGAGGAAAGAAATGCGGTGTACGAGCCAGAGTTGTTTCCCGCTCTCAATTTCAAAACGGATGACGTAAACTTTTGCTGCTTTCATACCGGTAAATGGGTAATCACGGGTATTAAATGTATGAATCAAATGGACAACGTGATTTTACCAACACTGATCGAACTAGAGCTCTATACTCGTAAGAAGCGGTGACAAGAAACACCGACATAAATCATGGAACATTCCAACGTTTTCCGTTCTATTCGCTATTTAGCGGCTTTGAGCGAAGCCTTACCTATCGATCGTAGATCCTTGTTACAAAATATTACTCTATCGCAAATGTCATCCATTAGAGAGGTAGCCAAAAGACTAACAAATGGAACGATCAATCCTCTAAGAAGAGATGTACGAATCTTTGAAAGGAGAAGGCTCGTGCTAAGAACGCTAGGATCGAACAAAGTTAGTTTCCAGAGAAAGAAAGCACTGGTGAACAGACATTCTTCGGTGCTTCCGTCTATGCTGAGAAGCGTTTACCTGATTCAAACCATAGTGGAAGAGATACAAAACACCGCAGAAACATGACAGATTTTTACGTTTATCTCACTAGCAAAGACTCTTTGGATTCACGTAAAAAGGACAACCCTTCCGACTTTTGGATCCAATTTCATAAAATCTATACTCTGGGCGGCCACTGGGTGTGCGCCCTCAAACAGATATCTTTGACGTTAAATTTTACGCCTAGTTCAAGAAGAATCTATCTCTGTTGCGATATCGTAGAGGAATCCTACGTAAGAAACAGAACTATACCGGTGTTGAGAAATATCGAGATCAAAACCGATATAAAAACTCAAATCTGACACATTTGAAGACGACATCTCTCTTCCCGTAAACGTGTCAAACTTGACCGCCCTTAGTTTGTTCCTACTAGACGAGGATTTATAACCCGTCACTTTCGATTCGAACGATCTACACTGCGTGTTACATTTTAAACAAAATCGGATCTATCGAAGTGCTTGACGCGAAACTGAATAAATGGGTGCCCTACGTCCCGGACTACGACGCGTGGTACCAACACTTTAAAGACTTCAGCGAGGGCTACGTTCAACTTGATTACATGGGACGGTATATCGTAGGTAGCGGTAGAAGAAACAGACTTCTAAACGAAATGGAAAATCAACGGCGAAAAGAAATAGAAATGCAGGAACAGCAAAGACCCGTAGTGAAATTGGTCAGCCCCGTGGCTCAAGCGGTCGAAATGGCCAAAATCAGAAATTAAACGAAAACGTGAGAAGGAAGGTGGTGGAAAGCGTAAGAAGACGTCAAGCGTAAGTAAACCGCTACCAAAACGATTGAAACGGTACGCTTACAGTCCGGAAGATCAGGTTTAAATCATGGATAACTGCCATCAAAACCTTTTAATCATTTTCGGAATACCACCATCAGACACAGCGTTACAGTCGAGGGAATGGATCGAGTATCGACCGTCAAATCAAGTCACTTCGACGTCAGTGCTAGACTTTAACATACCCTCACAGTCATCCGCTTACATGGACCGCAAACATAGCGTGTTAAACGTAAAATTACTATTGACAGATGCTCAAGGGACCCCTCTAGAGGAGGAACTCGTCGCTGGACTTATAAACCTACCCTTACACACAATATTTAGACAAGTGGACGTGGCCTTTCAGCAGACACCGTTGTCAAACATAGGCACAAATTATCCGTATAAAAGTTACATCGATACCATTTTGAAAACCAACAAGGGCACACAGGAAAATGCGTTATCAAGTCAGCTGTTTTACAAAGATACGGGCGATAACCCAGACTCAGCAGATGCAAAGACAGGGCCTAACAATGGACTTTTTAGTAGATACATGGCTACCAAAGGAGGGAAAATCGTTGACTTGGAAGGGTCTTTATTTCTCGACATGTTCCAACAGTCAAGATTAATGATTAATGGTGTAAGTATAGGAATGAAACTATGGCCGAGTCTGGACGCTTTCAGACTAATGTCGGACAGTTTGAATCCTAGTGAGAAGGTACAGATTGTCGATGTTCGATTCAAACTTTGCGTACAACGTTTGAACGGGGCCGTTTTAGTTGCTCACGAGAAGCTCATTCAGAACCAACCAGCCTTATATCCATATCTAAGATCAGAGATTAAGACAGCCTCCATAGCTCCTGGACAGTACGGATTCAGTGCGGATGACATCTTTCAAGGACTGGTTCCCACCAAGCTTGTGGTCGGACTGGTGTCTAGCGCCGCTTATACGGGGTCTACACAAAAAATCCGCTTAACTTTCAGCCGTACGATTGCAGTTCAGTGGGCCTTTACGTCGATGGTCAGTCATACCCCTCTCAGCCTTTACAACCGAATTTTAGCGCCGATCAGTTTGTGGACTGCTACAGAACCCTGACACTGTTTAGGAACGATATCAATGTGAGAAAAGAAGATTTCAAGTACGGGTTCTGTCTCTATGTCCTGGATGTTGATCCTTACTATACGTTCAATACAAAGAGGAAAGGTCATTGTGGGTTAGAACGCAAGTTTGCGAATCCTTTACCGGAGAGCGTTACCTTGGTTATGTACGCATCCTTCCCAGAAGTTCTTCAGATTGATCACTCCAGGTCAGTATATCTAAAATAAATAACCTGGAACTCGAAAGGATACTGAGAGGTTACCCCGTCAGCGTGGGTTCAGCTGATACTATCAGAAGGAATAGATTTGTGATCTCAAATACGGATACGAAAGATGGACCCGGAAACCACTGGGTGGTCTTCTATTTTACGGACAGAGGACCAGACGAGTTTTTCGATTCTTTGGGCAATACGCCGGAGTATTACAACTCTGGTTTCGAACGCGTACTACAAAATCATTACCTGACAAACTGCGACCGCTTACAAGACTTTGGATCTAATACGTGTGGACTCTATTGTATATATTATGTAATGCGTCGACATGCGGGGACGTCATTAAAGGACGTTGTGAAGGCGTTCAGCGTGAGAGAGATCTCGAGATGAATGATAGATTTGTGAGAACATTTGTAAATACAACGCAGCCATAATGTAGTTTTATATCGCTTTATTTTAATAAAAACATATATAACAAAACATGTCTTTGTTTTAAAATGATATCCAGTCCACGAATTTATCAGTCTTTGTTTTATTTGCCTTCACACGTTTGTCACGTTTACCCGGTGGTGGAGGCGCAACCATGGTTCGGTTCTGTGGCTCGATCTTCTTTCTCTTCACCATAGCGGGGGATTGTTTAGTTTCCTCCTTTTGCGAGTGAGAAGATGGCGTTTGCTTTTCTACGGTAGGCTCTCCTTTTACATTCAACATCTTTTGATATTTATCGTAGGGGACAAGTACTAGCTTTTCCATCTCTATTTGAGTACTGTAAGGTATGACTATTTTCAGCAGAGTGTAAATAAAACGTTGTTTATACGAAACGGCCTTTTTCTTGTGATGATAACCAACGGTTCTATCTCCCAGCAGGTGTAAAAGGCGCCTCTCGCGTTTAAGCGTCTTTTTCTGCGCCGTAGTTAACTTTATCTTGAATTTCACGACGTTATGAGCTATCTGACTTATCGCTCTTAGTTGTTGTCTGGTTATCGTTTGCAGCAGCACCTTGCGCTGACCCAGTGTAGTTTGGGCAAATAGAAGCAAAAAATGGCGTTCTTGTACGAGAAGCTGAACCATGATTGCTCTTACACATGTCCTGCTGGTTCTTACGTCAGCCTGTAAATCACGGGGTCTTCATCCGGGAATATGCGAGTTCTAAGACGGCATCTGGTGTCGCCATGAGGGTTCATATCTACCAAGAAATATCCGTATTCTTCGCTACTCAGAGCGTCTTCGTAGGCTTTTAAAAATCCCTTGGATTTCCCGGGATACAACTGACGTCCCAGAATTGACACTTGCGAGGCATCTCGTAGATTTTTCATGAGCACCATATACCAGGTATTCAAAGCTATGGTTCTGGCATGTTTACCTCCCGGATACAAGTTCTGAGTTATCAGTATTACGCTGACGCATCTATGATGGGTCCCTTGCGTGAACAATAATTCCATGTCCTTGTTGCTCATGACTTCGTGCATCAGATCATAGACGATAATGAGTTTATGTTTTTTATCTCTGGTAAGATCATCTATTTCTTCGGTAGAGGGTAGACCTTGTTTGTTGCGAAAATTGGGTATCGTCCGTTCCATGTCGTCAAAGAGATCTTGATGTATACCGTAACAATATAATACGTGGGAAGGCGGGTCTCTTGTGTACATTGACCGTACATTTTTCAGGAACTTGAACACCCATCTCGTTTTGCCACTGCCCGTCTGACCGCTAATACATATACTAGAACAAGGTTCGAAAGGTAGTTTGTTTGATTTGAGGTTTAACGTCCCCGTCAACACTGTAAAGGTCATTTTGGAGACGTTGCTTCCAATTTTGTGGGACTTTTACCCGACATTGAGATGAAATGACATCTCAAGCCCTGTTGCCCAATGAAACCAATAGGGTTTATTAGCATGGACGGTCCGCCTCGCACCGCGGTTCCTGGACAGGCTTAGATCCTCTAAGCGGTTTACCAGTACTAGTGTGTGGGCCGGATTCAGCTCTGCGTGGAAGCATCATGCAGCCCATATATTTCTTGAAGCCCCTATGGGCGCGAAAGGTAGGGTACAACTCATGTTTTCAGTTTTGGGTTTGGTAAGGCGTAGCCAATGCAACTGCTGTGTAGACTTATCCAAAGCTCGGTAGATCCATTTTGTAATGACAGATTAATAATCGATGTGATTATGATAATGTAAACGATTATCATCTGACAAAAATACACAATTTCTGCTTTAGGTATACGGGCCCCTAACAAGTGCCACCTCTCCGAATTTGATCGATTTTCTTCATCTGATCTGGGTTCATAAATAAAAGTTTCCTTCTCGGGTTCAGGCGAGGCCATATTCTTACGTAGGAATAAATAAACAATGTGAGGCAGAAGTACAGTATTCTTACAAGATATAATTATGACAAATTAATATTAATACAACATAAAATAACAACAGCAAGGTTAATCACGAATGGTATTGACGGTGTGTCGCCTTTCATTGAAATGAAAAATAATCTAACATACAAAATCTGACATCAGTCTGACAGTTTTTGAAATGGGGTTTACAAAAACTCAAAAGGTAATAACAAAAACCAGAAACCATACTAATAAAAATAAAACGGCTTAGATGGAAATTCACGTGTTAACGCGCAAAATTTTGAAAATATTGTCACAAAGCACGTTCTCTATATCGTTAAGCGATCAAAGACCTATCAGAAATGTCAGTGTCATATCTAATTGAGGGCCTCATGGAAGATTAGCCATAATGCTAAATGTGTAAGCCTCGTTAAATAAAGCCTTTCATCACGAAAACACGCCTATATAATTTTGACCCCCTTGAACCCCACTTTTATATTGTAAAACTGGGGTTTCCGGGGGTATACCTTATTTTTCTTATTTCTGCTCTAAAATATATATTGTCGGTACACGTTAGAACCGCCTCGATGAGGCGGTTCTAACGAATGCCGACAATCTATATTTTTAGCAGAAATAAGAAAAATATCACAATTTGTCATCATAAAGTTTTCATTTTTTCGGCGATAAAGGTGGCAATGTATTTGTATAGGCGTGTTTACGTAATGACTTAATTACTTACTTAATTAAAGACATTCCATTTAGATAAGAAAACTTCAGCGAATGATATTTACAAATTAATGTATTTAGCGACGCATAAACTGTCTTTAACATGTTTCTAGTTATACATTTAGAACAAAATATACAAAAATCAAACTTTCAAAGTTGTAATTTTAAATGAGGATATTTAGAATACAAAATGACGATTACATTAAATAACAAAAACAATTAAATAATGATATAGACTTTACAGAATAGTTGCACTAGAAGCGAACACTATAACACATATTTCTGATAGGTCTTTGATCGCTTAACGATATAGAGAACGTGCTTTGTGACAATATTTTCATATTTTTTTCTTCATCATTTGTTTCATTTTGTTTCAATGGCGTTCATAAATATGTCATCGTCATTTCGATTTTTGTAAAACGTGTTCCAAATTTTGCGCGTTAACACGTGAATTTCCAGCTAAGCCGTTTCATTTTTGTTAGTATGGTTTCTGGATTTTGTTATTACCTTTTGAGTTTTTGTAAAGTAGAAGTAAAACAAAGATCAGGAATTTATACAATTAACTTACTCCACCCATAAAAGACACCAAAGGGAAAGAAATACAAACATTAAGCGACCAGACCATAATGGAAACCTAAACAAAGGAAGGCCATAAGGACAGTTACTTTCCCACAAAATGGCCTTATGGCCATCCAAAACCAAAAGACACAAGTGATACACACAGTAAGTAACAAACAACAACATAAATAAATCGCCACAGAAGAGCCGCCTTGGAACGGTCAGTTGAAGATTTCCACTGGGGGGCTTAAATCGATTTTACGTGGCCACAATCCTCCCCCTTACTTAAACCCCATTTCAAAAACTGTCAGAGTGATGTCAGATTTTGTATGTTAGATTACTTTTCATTTCAATGAAAGGCGACACACCGTCAATACCATTCGTGATTAACCTTGCTGTTGTTATTTTATGTTGTATTAATATTAATTTGTCATAATTATATCTTGTAAGAATACTGTACTTCTGCCTCACATTGTTTATCTATTCCTACGTAAGAATATGGCCTCGCCTGAACCCGAGAAGGAAACTTTTATTTATGAGCCCAGATCAGATGAAGAAAATCGATCAAATTCGGAGAGGTGGCACTTGTTAGGGGCCCGTATACCTAAAGCAGAAATTGTGTATTTTTGTCAGATTATAATCGTTTACATTATCATAATCACATCGATTATTGATCTGTCATTACAAAATGGATCTACCGAGCTTTGGATAAGTCTACACAGCAGTTGCATTGGCTACGCCTTACCAAACCCAAAACTGATAACATGAGTTGTACCCTACCTTTCGAACTTTGTTCTAGTATATGTATTAGCGGTCAGACGGGCAGTGGCAAAACGAGATGGGTGTCCAAGTTCCTGAAAAATGTACGGTCAATGTACACAAGAGACCCGCCTTCCCACGTATTATATTGTTACGGTATACATCAAGATCTCTTTGACGACATGGAATGGACGATACCAAATTTTCGCAACAAACAAGGTCTATTCGAAATTCGCAAAATTGCAGTATGTTTCCTCTGGCTTTTATTTGCCGGATCATTACAGGGTCACTGATGAGGCTTTATTAGCCGAAACTACGTAGTATGACCCATCTTCTTTCTTATGAATGTTTTCATTGCTCTTAAAGCAACTCATTTTTGATATTTATCTACCCTCTACCGAAGAAATAGATGATCTTACCAGAGATAAAAAACATAAACTCATTATCGTCGATGATCTGATGCGCGAGGTCATGAGCAACAAGGACATGGAATTATTGTTCACGCAAGGGACCCATCATAGATGCGTCAGCGTAATACTGATAACTCAGAACTTGTATCCGGGAGGTAAACATTCCAGAACCATAGCTTTGAATACCTGGTATATGGTGCTCATGAAAAATCTACGAGATGCCTCGCAAGTGTCAATTCTGGGACGTCAGTTGTATCCCGGGAAATACAAGGGATTTTTAAAAGCCTACGAAGACGCTCTGAGTAGCGAAAAATACGGATATTTCTTGGTAGATATGAACCCTCATGGCGACACCAGATACCGTCTTAGAGCTCGCATATTCCCGGATGAAGACCCCGTGATTTAAAGGCTGACGTAAGAACCAGCAGGACATGTGTAAGAGCAATCATGGTTCAGCTTCTCGTACAAGAACGCCATTTTTTGCTTTTATTTGCCCAAACTGCACCGGGTCAGCGCAAGGTGCTGCTGCAAACGATAACCAGACAACAACTAAGAGCGATAAGTCATATAGCTCATAACGTCGTGAAATTCAAGATAAAGTTAACTACGGCGCAGAAAAAGGCGTTCAAACGCGAGAGGCGCCTTTTACACCAGCTGGGAGATAGAACCGTTGGTTATCATCACAAGAAAAAGGTCGTTTCGGATAAACAACGTTTTATTTACACTCTGCTGAAAATGGTCATACCTTACTTAGAAGCAGTATTCAAATAGAGATGGAAAAGCTAGTACTTGTCCCCTACGATAAATACCAAAGGATGTTGAATGTAAAAGGAGAGCCTACCGTAGAAAAGCAAACGCCATCTTCTCACTCGCAAAAGGAGGAAACTAAACCATCCCCCGCTATGGTGAAGAGAAAGAAGATCGAGTCACAGAACCGAACCATGGTTGCGCCTCCACCACCGGGTAAAACGCGACAAACGTGCGAAGGCAAATAAAACATAGACTGATAAATTCGTGGACTGGATATCATTTTAAAACAAAGACATGTTTTGTTATATATGTTTTTATTAAAATAAAGCGATATAAAACTACATTATGGTTGCGTTGAATTTTCAAATGTTCTCACAAATCTATCATTCATCTCGAGATCTCTCTCACGCTGAACGCCTTCACAACGTCCTTTATTGACGTCCCCGCATGTCGACGCATTACATAATATATACAATAGAGTCCACACGTATTAGATCCAAAGTCTTGTAAGCGGTCGCAGTTTGTCAGGTAATGATTTTGAAGTACGCGTTCGAAACCAGAGTTGTAGTACTCCGGTGTATTGCCCAAAGAATCGAAAAACTCGTCTGGTCCTCTGTCCGTAAAATAGAAGGCCACCCAGTGGTTTCCGGGTCCATCTTTCGTATCCGTATTTGAGATCACAAATCTATTCCTTCTGATAGTATCAGCCGAACACACGCTGACGGGGTAACCTCTCAGTATCCTTTCGAGTTCCAGGTTATTCATTTTAGATATACTGACCTGGAGTGATCAATCTGAAGAACTTCTGGGAAGGATGCGTACATTACCAAGGTAACGCTCTCCGGTAAAGGATTGGCAAACTTGAGTTCTAACCTACAATGACCTTTCCTCTTTGTATTGAACGTATAGTAAGGATCAACATCCAGGACATAGAGACAGAACCCGTACTTGAAACCTTCTCTTCTCACATTGATATCGTTCCTAAACAGTGTCAGTGTTCTGTAGCAGTCCACAAACTGATCGGCGGTATAATTCGGTTTTAAAGGCTGAGAGGGGTATGACTGACCGTCGACGTAAAGGCCCACTGAACTGCAATCGTACGGTTGAAAGTTAAGCGGATTTTTTGTGTAGTCCCCCGTATAAGCGGCGCTAGACACCAGTCCGACCACAAGCTTGGTGGGAACCAGTCCTTGAAAGATGTCATCCGCACTGAATCCGTACTGTCCAGGAGCTATGGAGGCTGTCTTAATCTCTGATCTTAGATATGGATATAAGGCTGGTTGGTTCTGAATGAGCTTCTCGTGAGCAACTAAAACGGCCCCGTTCAAACGTTGTACGCAAAGTTTGAATCGAACATCGACAATCTGTACCTTCTCACTAGGATTCAAACTGTCCGACATTAGTCTGAAAGCGTCCAGACTCGGCCAAAGTTTCATTCCTATACTTACACCATTAATCATTAATCTTGACTGTTGGAACATGTCGAGAAATAAAAAAGACCCTTCCAAGTCAACGATTTTCCCTCCTTTGGTAGCCATGTATCTACTAAAAAGTCCATTGTTAGGCCCTGTCTTTGCATCTGCTGAGTCTGGGTTATCGCCCGTATCTTTGTAAAACAGCTGACTTGATAACGCATTTTCCTGTGTGCCCTTGTTGGTTTTCAAAATGGTATCGATGTAACTTTTATACGGATAATTTGTGCCTATGCTTGACAACGGCGTCTGCTGAAAGGCCACGTCCACTTGTCTAAATATTGTGTGTAAGGGTAGGTTTATAAGTCCAGCGACGAGTTCCTCCTCTAGAGGGGTCCCTTGAGCATCTGTAAATAGTAATTTTACGTTTAACACGCTATGTGTGAGGTCCATGTAAGCGGATGACTGTGAGGGTATGTTAAAGTCTATCACTGACGTCGAAGTGACTTGATTTGACGGTCGATACTCGATCCATTCCCTCGACTGAAACGCTGTGTCTGATGGTGGTATTCCGAAAATGTTTAAAAGATTTTGATGGCAGTTATCCATGATTTAAACCTGATCTTCCGGACTGTAAGCGTACCGTTTCAATCGTTTTGGTAGCGGTTTCCTGACGCTTGACGTCTTCTTACGCTTTCCACCACCTTCCTTCTCACGTTTTCGTTCAATTTCTGATTTGGCCATTTCGACCGCTTAAGCCACGGGGGTGACCAATTTCACGACGGGTCTTTGCTGTTCCAGCATTTCTATTTCTTTTCGCCGTTGATTTTCCATTTCTTTTAGAAGTCTGTTTCTTCTACCGCTACCTACGATATACCGTCCCATGTAATCGGGTTGAACGTAGCCCTCGCTCAAGTCTTTAAAGTGTTGGTACCACGCGTCGTAGTCCGGGACGTAGGGCACCCATTTATTCAGTTTCGCGTCAAACACTTCGATAGATCCCATTTTGTTTAAAATGTAACACGCAGTGTAGATCGTTCGAATCGAAAGTGACGGGTTGTAAATCCTCGTCTAGTAGGAACAAACTGAGGGCGGTCAAGTTTGACACGTTTACGGGAAGATAGATGTCGTCTTCAAATGTGTCAGATTTGAGCTTTTTATATCGGTTTTCGATCTCGATATTTCTCAACACCGGTATAGTTCTGTTTCTTACGTAGGATTCCTCTACGATATCGCAACAGAGATAGATTCTTCTTGATCTAGGCGTAAAATTTAACGTCAAAGATATCTGTTTGAGGGCGCACACCCAGTGGCCGCCCAGAGTATAGGTTTTATGAAATTGGATCCAAAAGTCGGAAGGGTTGTCCTTTTTACGTAAATCCAAAGAGTCTTTGCTACTGAGATAAACGTAAAAATCTGTCATGTTTCTGCGGTGTTTTGTATATCGTCCACGATGGTTTGAATCAGGTAAACGCTTCTTAGCATAGACGGAAGCACCGAAGAATGTCTGTTCACTAGTGCTTTCTTTCTCTGGAAATTAACTTTGTTCGATCCTAGCGTTCTTAGCACGAGCCTTCTCCTTTCAAAGATTCGTGCATCTCTTCTTAGAGGATTGATCGTTCCATTGGTTAGTCTTTTGGCTACCTCTCTAATGGATGACATTTGCGATCGAGTAATATTTTGTAACAAGGCATCTACGATCGATAGGTAGGGCTTCGCTCAAAGCCGCTAAATAGCGAATAGAACGGAAAACGTTGGAATGTTCCATGATTTATGTCGGTGTTTCTTGTCACCGCTTCTTACGAGTATAGAGCTCTAGTTCGATCAGTGTTGGTAAAATCACGTTGTCCATTTGATTCATACATTTAATACCCGTGATTACCACTTTACCGGTATGAAAGCAGCAAAAGTTTACGTCATCCGTTTTGAAATTGAGAGCGGGAAACAACTCTGGCTCGTACACCGCATTTCTTTCCTCAGCAAACGCCTTAAGTCCAATTCAGCGCTGAGAGAATGACTGGCGGACGCTGTCAACATTCTAACCGTTCCTAGACTGACGGGGTAACATAGCGTTTGAAGCTGTCTGGCATATCGGCGTAAACGTTTCCGTCCCTCTTCTACGCATGAGGCTCTTCCATTGCAGTTGATAGCACCGCTGAAAAACACGAGGCAGTTGCCACCGATAGCTCTATGCTGCCATATAAGACCGGGAAAAGATCGTGGGTCATATCGAGCGTTCCATATACGTTGACATAAATCCATTAGGTCGATCGGACAATTTAATTGGGCGCTACATACCGCGTTAGTAATCTTCATCTCGGCGTCTGTTCAAACAATGACTACAAATTGGTGTGTATGTCTATTTTGTCCAACAAAAAGTCACGTGATTTTGGACTACGAGTTATCTTTCACGTCTTCTTCCGGAATCCAGCTGTCATATTTCTTGGGCCAGTGCAACCAGCGAACGAGAACTTCTTTCCGCTTGTTTCGGACGCGTCTTTTCAATATCTCTTGGATGTAGTATTCGGTAGAATCGTCCACGCGAATCTTCTGAAGTTTCTGTTCATAAAAGGTACCTTCCACTTTTTCGTCATCCCAGGATTCGAGCCTATAAACCGGGATACCCTCTCTTCTAAAACGCGAGCTGACTTTAAATATTTCGTCATTCCATTTTTGCGAGTATTCTCTATCGAACAAAGTTGTCACGTGCGATATGCGTACCGTTTGACCTATTTTAAATTTGTAATGCCTTTTGGTTTTCCGTTTGCTTCTTTTTTTCGATTTGTCGGCGGTATGTCGCAATAAATACTGTTGCAGTCTACTTTCGCCTTCGTTTTCCTTTGAAATGGAGGCCGGGGCCTTACCGAGACTTCTATGTACGGTTTGATTATAGCTGTGAAGTACATCTTGAAGAATATCGACATACCGCTGCGTTCTACTTTTCATCATGTACCTAAACAACTTATGTTTTAAAGTCTTGATCAACCTTTCGCTATAGTTTGCTTTGGTCTCCGTATTAAGGACGTAAAAGTGATGAATGTTTTGACTTTTTAAATATTTATTGACCTCTTTACTATGGAATCCCATACCTCGATCGGTCCTAATCGTGTTAGGTATTCTCGCTCCTTTTAGTATGACTTGTAGGGCTGTGACAATGTCGACCCCTTTTTTACTTTTTACGGGTTGGCAATGAGCAAAGCGAGAGAAAATGTCGATGGCGACCAGTACGTACTGATAGCCGCCATTCTGTTTGGAAACGTCAACCATATCCATCAAATCCATATCCCACTGATTGTCAATGCCAGCCACAATCACCCAAGACCGAGTATATTTGCGTCTGGCGCCTCTAGTCAGGGAATACGACTCCTGGTCTTGCAGCCATTTGCGTATGCGGTGCCTGCCAATTTTAAATTTGCCTTGAGATTTGACGACCTGGTACAGTTTCTCCGATCCTAGGTAACTGCCTGGGGATTTGGGATTAAAATACAAAGAAGATAAATATTGCTTCCAGTCAGTCATCTTTATTTTTAACGAAGATTATGGTAAACGAATATTCTTACAAATCAATAAAATAATAGTAAACAAACGGGATACATAACGATGCAAAACGAGTGTGTATACCGTGTCACGAGGAAACAATGGATATATAAAATTTGAAACAAATATTCAAAAATTATTATATAATGCGTGTAAATTACAATATAACAATATAACGCTTTACAAGTGCGATACATCCTCATCGTGTCTCTCAAACGCTTCTATAAAGCGCTCCGCAGCCTCCCTGGCTTCCCGTCGTAATTGAAAACACCTCAGCCATAACAACAGTTCATCCAACAACGCCAAAGTCATCATTGCCATACCGAACATATTTATATTTGTCATTTGGGGTCTATCACTCTATATTCTGTAATGTATTCGCAATCATGCTCCATAATTATGACGCGTTGTATACGTCTGTTTCGTGTGTATGACAATTTACTTTCGTTCGTGCCACTGTCTTCACCAGTTTTGGTAATCGTTCGGGTTACACTCTGAACATTGTAAGGCTCCTAGCTGGTTCATATGGTCACTTTGTAAAAAGCAAGGGACCACTGCATTGAGTTCGGGCAATGTTGTTCCTATATCTGACAACAAGTCTTTCAAACGATTGAATTCCAGTGGCCTCAAGCATATTCCCGTTTTCGTTGGTACAACTTCGTCCTGCGGTTTCCAGATTTGTCTTATATCTACGCAGACACTTTTTTCGCCGATCTTACAGAAGACGTTTCCGCCTAGATGACATCTGTAGACCTGTTTCTTTTCTAATGCCTTATCCACATATTCCAACTGATCGAGCCAATTCTTCCACCGCATCAAGTTTAGACCGATTCCTTTCTTGGTCGGTTTATCGTCTTTCCACTCCCTGATATCGACCCGTAACTCGCCCTTCCATTCGTGCACTTCCACGTAACGATCATTCCCGAGACTGAACCGACATCTGTAGTTTGCCATGTTTCCTTATTGAATGACACAGTACCGCGCAAACGAGGTGTATATACTATGCGGTGTAATCCGATTGGTTCTTTAATGGCTGTCGCTGAATGGATAATACGTGTCCAAACGCGTTCGAGGAATGTCACAATCGGATAAGCCGTTTTGACAAGCGTTTTTCTCCTGGTTTGAGTACACACGACTTTGATGGTGTTGCTTGTTCGTCTGCTGTATCCCAAAATTCCTATGTCAAAAGTAAAGGTTTTTATGAGTTCGAGTCTTTTACCGCAAACGTTCTTTTTGTCAGGCTTATCCAAACACTTCTTGATACTATCAAACATGACACGTCTGTTAGAAAAGACAGAAGCTTGCATACTATCGGAGTTAAGATGTTTTTCTATCGCGTGGATTGACACTTTACAAGACGAATTCATTTTGAAACTGAGGTCTTGACCAGCAGGCGGAAAGGTTTAACTCATTGCTCCAACCAATCAGATAGGATAATTTAGACGTGTACAAACTCGTTCTGTATTGATCAGCACCTTCCATTATTTTCCGGTTTTCGAGGCGATAAGTGGTTCGCCGCGATTGTCAATAATATCAATACGACACGGGTTAGTATCCCTCTAAATATACGGATAGGAGCGCTCGAGCGAACGGTGTAGACCCCGATCGCCCTGACCCGATCGGGGACAGCAAACTTCGCCATTCCGCGGGAACGCCTTTCGAGCGTCGTCCTAGGCCTCAAACTTTAGGATAATTACGGCGTAATTACGGTACTTTAAATAAATTAAACATTCGTCCGATTTTTAGGGTAGTTTCGTCATCTAATCGTTTCCCTTACGTTTCCGGGAGTGACGTCATTCTGCGCATGCGCAGTTAGTGGGGCCAAAGTACTGCTGCTAAAGTGCATACAGTTTTGTAAGACTAAATACAAACAAGAATAACATGACACACCTATAAAAGAAAATGAACAACTTCGAACCGATTAGTTGGTCCATTGTCATGCATCGGTTAATAGAAGGAACACTCTCAGGCAGTCTCCAGCAGTGTATTCCATGTAACATGGGCATGGTTCTTTTTCAGATGAAAACAAGACGTGCCATTTTTATTTTTCTCAACTCTAAATTGTGGGTTCTCGTTAGTATCGCGATAACGAGGCTGCTCTAACGAGTACCCACAATCTAGGTATAAACAAGACGTGCCATTTTTCTTTTTCTCAACTCTAAATTGTGGGTTCTCGTTAGTATCGCGATAACGAGGCTGCTCTAACGAGTACCCACATTTTGTGGGAAAGTAACTGTCCTTATGGCCTTCCTTTGTTTAGGTTTCCATTATGGTCTGGTCGCTTAATATTTGTATTTCTTTCCCTTTGGTGTCTTTTATGGGTGGAGGAAGTTAATTGTATCAATTCCTGATCTTTGTTTTACTTCTACTTTACTTATTTTAAGAAAGAATCAGGAAAATAATATGCATGTACCTGTGAAAATACAATATACAACAACATGATAACCCCTAAACCTCACTTTATATTATATATAGAGACAAATTTTGGGTTAACAGTGGTATACATTATTTTCCTTATTTTTTCTCAAAGACATAGGTTGTTGGTACTCGTTAGAAGCGCCTCAATGAGGCGGTTCTTACGAGCACCAACATCCTATGTTTGGAGAATAAATAAGAAAAATATTACAATATTTCATCAGAAAAATAATCGTTTTGGAGATACGAAAGAATGCATAATGTGACGCGGATATGTTATCGCAATGAAGTGGGGTTGGCAAGGATCCCCATTGTACGGAATTATTAGCATGATGATTTAAGGCGAGTATTATGCCTGTTCAACATGGCCCCCTCTCATCGGGGCTTGGAATAAATGACAGAACTGAAACCGACCGCACATAAATACTGGTAAACCGCATAGGTATAAGCCTGTCCATGCAAAGTGGTGCGATTCGGACCGTCCATGCTTATAAATCCTATTGGTTTCATTGCGCGACCGGGCTTGAGAAGTCATTTTATCTCAGTGTCGGGTTAAAAGTCCACAAAATTGGAAACAACGTGTCCAAAATGACCTATACAGTGTTGATAGGGACGTTAAGCTTCAAATCAAACAAACAAATACACCGGCAAATCGAAACAAATGATGATGATGATGATGATGATAATTATAATAATAATAATGTTGATGGACGAAATGATTTCCCGGTCACCCAGCCAGGTACTAACCGCAATATGCGTTGCTTAACTTCTATAATAGAAAACATATCTTGTTTTCCAGTGTATTGTAACCAGTTACTTGGACGGTAAAAAAAATATCATTTATAAACCTGAGAAAGGAAGGTGAAGACCCTCGATTATTGTTCTTAGTAAAGAAAAAAGAAACTAGGTGTCCACTGTCAGTTTGGCTACTTAACTAAGTTAAATTTGGAAGCTTATAGTCTTTTAAAAAGCATTAAAAATCTAACTTTTTGGCTAAAATATCAATATCTATAAATAGATCTACTTTCATTTTCTTTGGCGTTCGAGTCATGTCGGGTCAAAAAGTAGGTCAGTATGTCAAATCAGAGAAAAACCTTGTGAACACACTGGAGGCCACGGTTTTGGTCCGATCATTATCAAACTTGCCCAGAATGATCATCTTGACAATATCTCAGTCAACTTCGAATATGGGTGTTGACGTCATAATTCCTCGACTGACGTATTCCTAACAAAAACTACTGAGCATAATATGATGTCATTACAATAGCATACTCTCCTCTTTTCCTAAATGAGCCTGCGCATGGCAAAATCCACAAATGGGAAAGATTTTACGGAGCTGCAATGCACAGTCCTTGTTAAAACCATTAAGAAATTGCTCGTATTCAAATATATTTAAGTTTTTAGCTAAAAACTTCTGATAATTTTCATACTTCAGCCCTAGAATAGTGTGTGGGTACACATTAGAACCGCCTAAAAAGGGCGGTTCTAACGAACAACCAGAATCTATGCATTTGAGCAAGAACGAGAATAATAATGTCTACCCTGTTGACCTCTATTTCACCTTATAAAAGTTTGACATGTTCAGTGGGGGGTTGCAGAATGACAAAGGCGTGCTTTCGTGACGCATACATGTACATTGTGGTACTTTTTAAATCCACCCATCACGCGAATAAGTCCGTGAGTGATTTAGGATGAGAAGTCATTTGGAGAAATTGTTGACGGACAGACGGACGGACGCGCGGACGACGGACACAAAGCGTTCACAATAGCTCACCTTGCTTAGGTGAGCTAACAGTACTCAAGCTTACTGTGATGGGTACGCAAAAGGCCCATGATGGAACTGAATCGCTATCCTTAGTCAAGATGTATTGCCATGTCCTTTTGTTCAGGGGAGCAGAAGCATTTAGTAGCCCTGGCAAAGTTTTGTAAAATTATTATGCCCCCGTCTTCAACATGATGCCAGGGGCATATAGTTTTTCGGTTTTCCGCACGCGCGTACGTACGTATGTATGCCCTCCGAACTTTTATGACCTCATATTATGAGCCGGGGCACAGCATTTCCTACATCTTACATTTACGTACAGCAAAGAATGGAATCGGCCTGCGAATTCATATAATCTAACCAGGTACTTCTCTTGCGGCACGATGGAGTATTGTGCCCTTAGCTATCCTTAGAGCGCAAAACGAAGACTAGGATGCGCAGGCTGATCTGAGTCTCCGTTAGGCGCACATGTCTTATTGTAGGTTTTGTCATGCGCTGGTTAATTTTTCAAACAATAAAATGGATTTTGGTTCATATTTTTATGATGATACTTATAAATCTAAAATTTCATTCAGCAATACATGACTTCAACATCAAGGTCACAGGCTTAGAAATTATATCAATGTTACAGATTTTAAGAGCTCATAATTTCCAAACTATATTTATTTTATAGATTTGGTTCATATTTTGTATGGTGATAGACATAGTTCTAACGTTTTACTCAGTGATCCTCAGCCCATGCCATTGACCTCAAGATCAAGGTCACGGACGTGGAAATTTAGTTTTAAGAGCTCATATTTGGTATGGTGGTAGACATAGTTCTAACGTTTAATTTAGTATACTCCGCCAATGCCATTGACCTCAAGATCAAGGTCACGGACGTGGAAATTTAGTTTTAAACGCTTATGTTTTCCAAACCAATATGATGGAACCAGTTCATATTTGGTATGAAAATAGGTAGATACAGGCCATACCCACACCCATAATTATGTCTGCTTGTTTGATTTGAGGTTTAACGTCCCCGTCAACACTGTAAAGGTCATATTGGAGACGTTGCTTCCAATTTTGTGGGACTTTTACCCGACTTTGAGATGAAATGACATCGTAAGCCCTGTCGCCCAATGAAACAAATAGGGTTTATTATCAAGGACGGTCCGCCTCGCACCGCGGTTCCTGGACAGGCTTAGATCATCTGAGCGGTTTACCAGTAATAGTGTGCAGGCCGGATTCAGCTCTGCGTGGAAGCATCATGCAGCCCATATATTTCTTCAAGCCCCTATGGGCGGGGGCCACCCATTATTATGACCTCAAGGTCAAGGTCATAGACTTAGAACTTTTTAATGTTAAAGCTTTTTAAAAGCCCCTTTTTTCGAAACCATGTGATGGATCTGGATTATTAGGTATGATGATACCATTTTGTCTAATGGTTTAATTGGCAGTACCCCCACCTATGCCTATCATATCAAGGATATTTTTTTTTTCAGGCAAGCTATGCGGATTAGTGAAAGATTTAGTTGCTTTTTCGGGGTGAGGAGAGCCCCTGGGCAACATTAATCACAGATGCAAATTAATAATGGTACCATTTAAGCCGGAGCACAGCATTTCCTACAATTTACATGTTCGCTCTAGTGGTAGCTAAGGGCCCAATGCTCATTCATGCAGCAAGAGAAGTTTCTAGTTAGGCTATATGGATGCGCAGACTGATCTAACGAGTACCCGCTATCTAGGTTTAAGCAAGAATCAGGAAAATAAAAAAAACATGTACCTTTTAGAATCTGCCTTAGCGTATACAATATCACAACATCACGATAACCCGTAAACCTCACTTTATATATATAGAGAGAAATTTTGGGTTTACAGAGGTATACATTATTTTCCTTATTTTTGCTCCAGGACATAGGTTGTTGGTGCTCGTTAGAACCGCCTCAATGAGGCAGTTCTAACGAGCACCAACATTCTATGTTTGGAGTATAAATAAGAAAAATATAACAATATTTCATCTGAAAAATAATCGTTTTGGAGATACGAAAGAATGCATTATGTCACGGGGATATGTTATCGTAATGAAGTGGGGTTGGCAAGGATCCCCATAGTACGGAATTATTAACATGATGATTTAAGGCGAGTATTATGCCTGTTCAACATGGCCCCCGCCCATCGGGGCTTGGAGAAATAGACAGAGATGAAACCGACCGCACATAAGTACTTGTAAACCGCTTAGGTCTAAGCCTTCCAAGGCAAAGTGATGCGAGTCGGACTGTGCAGTGCATATAAACTCTATTGCTTTCATTGTGTGACAGGGACTGAGATGTCATCCCTTCTCAATGCCGGGTAAAAGTATCACACACTTGGAAGCAACGTGTCCAAAATGATCTAAATAGTATTGACAGGGGCGTTCAACCTCAAATCAAACAAACAATCAGATTTCTCAAATGTTTAAACCTTGTTTTAAGCCTTGTCATTGCTATCACGCTAACTTGTAGAAAAAAAAACATCCTTGAAAACCCCGTAAAATAAAACCTCCACTAATGGTCACCTCTGTTTAGCAACCACCTCTCTGCAGCAGCCACAATAATTTCTCCCATAGCATTTACTATATATTAAACCTATGCTCAGCAGCTGCTTCTCTCCTCCATCCAGCAGCCACTTTAGCAAATCTAAATTCCCTCTAATAAACAGCCAGAGTTAAATCAATGGCAAAACATCGGATGTAAAAATAGGAATTATTCTTCCGGTGTATTTATTTATTTCAAAATGGATTTTTCTCAAAACTACCATTAAGATATATATATATATATATATATATATATATATATGAATAAATACAATATAAGCAAGTGAAAAGGATTGTTTGGCTTAGCTGAAAATTTTTATTTTTGGTGATAAAATTTTCAGTATATTTGAATAGTCGTGTTTTCTTAACGCGATCAAACGTGGTACAATATATCATTGCAGCACGCGGTCAAACGTGGTACAATATATCATTGCAACACGCGGTCAAACGTGGTACAATATATCATTGCAGCACGCGGTCAAACGTGGTACAATATATCATTGCAGCATGCGGTCAAACGTGGTACAATATATGATTGCAGCACGCGATCAAACGTGGTACAATATATGATTGCAGCACGCGGTCAAACGTGGTACAATATATGATTGCAGCACGCGGTCAAACGTGGTACAATATATCATTGCAGCACGCGGTCAAACGTGGTACAATATATCATTGCAGCACGCGGTCAAACGTGGTACAACATATCATTGCAGCACGCGGTCAAACGTGGTACAACATATCATTGCAGCACGCGGTCAAACATGTACAACATATCATTGCAGCACGCGGTCAAACGTGGTACAATATATCATTGTAGCACGTGGTCAAACGTGGTACAATATATCATTACAGCACGCGGTCAAACGTGGTACAATATATCATCGCAACACGCGGTCAAACGTGGTACAATATATCATCGCAGCACGCGATCAAACGTGGTACAATATATCATCGCAGCACGCGGTCAAACGTGGTTTTTTATATATATCATCGCAGCACACGGTCAAACGTGGTACACTATATCATTGCAGCACGCGGTCAAACGTGGTACACTATATCATTGCAGCACGCGGTCAAACGTGGTACAATATATCATTGCAGCCTATCAAAGATTTGTTTAGATTTCGGTCACCTTGATCTGTACAGCCCCCGCCCCCTCCTCCCCCACCCCACCTCCAAAAATAGATTTAAACTTTTCTGCACCCTATCTCATGAACAGATTAATGACATTTGGTCAAACCTGGTTCATTATATAATTACAATCTACAAAAGATTTGATCAGATTTCGGTAACCTTGACTTTATTATCATGGTAACAGGTTAAAAAAACTGTCGATTCTGGCAAAAATAGCGTTTCTGCCCAAGATCTTATTTTAGAATTGATGGATATTGGTCAAACTAGGTAAAACATTTAATTACAACCTGCCAATTTTGATTCGATTTTGGTGATCTTGACCTTTTTATTGACCCTTTTTTAGGTCACAAAAACCAAAATCCGTCAGTTTGCTTTGTTTTCACCTGATATCTGCGTAACATTAGCCTAGTTTTTAAAGTCAAATGGATGTTTAAGCTATATTTATTGTGTGTGCGGGGGTAGGGTATGGCATTGTTTTCCTCTAAAAACCATTTCTAGTTCTTTTTCTTTTCTTTCTCCCTGTTGATGATAGTAAAATATTTTTAAGTGTTGTCTCCCCTGGGTTTGTATTGAGTTTGGCAAAGTAAGGAGAATGGATACACTTTCAGGGGAGGCAACTCCTGCAAAAGTATTTTTGTCACCCATGTAAACACGGGTCAGTTCGAGCCTCGCTCGGGTCACGTGTGAGACGCCAAGTTCTGCAACGGAAGGTCAGGTGGTTTTTCTCCGGGTACTCCGGTTTTCGCCCACCTATGATTAACGATCGGCTCGATATGAGTGAAATAATCTTGAAAGGGCCGTAAAACCCAAACCAAAAAAAAAACACGGGTCAACACTTAAAGGAAAGAATTTGCTCCTGAGGAGCAAATTATTTCCTTTAAGTGTTGACCCCCTTTTTTCACTGGACAGATTTAAAAACAAAGGGAACAGGATGTCTCAAAAGTTATCTAGGCGTAAAAATCTGCCAGATTCAACCATTCCATTTAAGCGGCCCAAACTTCGGCTCCCTTTGCTGTCCAGCTCACTATTGCTAAGATACCACAGACAAGACAGAGAACATCTGTTATTATAGTGATGACGAAATTGACAGAATATTCGAACGATTCTCCGTTTTGTTGGAATAGTGAACTTGGAGCCGAACCCGCCTCAAACTGGTCTAGTGAGCTCATTCCTTCTTTCTGTACTGTAACGAGGAACACAATCCACTCAGCTGCTATCATAAGAACTGAAAAAGAAAGACAAATATGCCTCTTTATTATATTAAAATAATTAATGTCAATCAACTTACGCCAAGGTTCAAGACCCACAAAAATACACACCAAACGCATTTTATCTGCCATTGCTAGCCATTTGTGGTAGGTCTTGTCAAAGGTCTTATGTGTAACGGTATATCGTAGTAACTTTGTGTGCACACGATTGTTGTATAAATAGTAAGTTAACGCGGAGAACTAAAACAAGTATCGCGCGGCCCTAAGAAAGAGCACCGTTGACCTACTTTCTGTTGTTGAGCACAGCAGAGAAATCGCGATCTGCAGCCGAATAGGCATAGATCGGCCTTCAACATTTCTAAAACTGTCAGTGCTTCACTTTTCTCGGTAGGGCACAGGCAGTCCAACGCGATTGACTCTTGTTGGACAATTTTTGTTTGTTTGATTTGAGGTTTAACGTCCCCGTAAACACTGTAAAGGTCATTTTGGTGACGTTGCTTCCAATTTTGTGGACTTTTTACCCGACATTGAGATGAAATGACATCTCAAGCCCTGCCGCCCAATGAAACCAATAGGGTTTATGAGCATCGAAGGGCCGACTGGCACCGCTTTACCTGGGCAGGCTTAGATCCTCTAAGCGGTTTACCAGTACTCGTGTTCGGGTCGATTCAGCTCTGCGTGGAAGCATCATGCAGCCCATATATTTCTTCAAGCCCCGATGGGCGGGACCGTCTTGTTGGACTAACTGCCGCGCTTCACAGCCCAGAAGCACATAAATAACATCTCACTATGGAGCTAGCGAATTCTGTCTGCTCGACCTTTGCAGACGTAAAATGCCTAAACTTGAACGAACGAACCAATGAGCGAACAATAAGTGTCCGAGCCATCACATTTTTGTCGTATTTTGCTGCGTTGTCTGACGAGTAGACGGAATAGATTTATTTGAATGCAGCAACTCATTTACGGCATCTCCTCATCTTTTCTTATGTCTTTATCATTTTCTTGTAGGCTCTAGTCATATACAGTAGAACTTCGATGGCTCGAACACCGATGGCTCGTTTACCATGGCTGAGTCGAACCCATTCTTGAGCCCCTAGCGAAATCCTCTACATAAGAAATAGTGGAGGTATAATTAAGGAGATTTTAGTTTTTTATCTTGCAAATGTATGCTGTGTGTACTCATTAGAATCGCCTCGATGAGGCGATTCTAATGAGCACACACAGCATACATTTTCATTATAGAACACAGAAAAGATGTCTAAAAGTATCTCGTTATGCTTCCTGACAGTAACCTCAGTGGCTCGAACTACCCCTGTCTCGAACAGATTTTCGAGGTCCCAAAGGTGTTCGAGCCGTTGAAGTTCGACTGTACCTGGATGTAAATTATAAGACTTCTTCTTGAAACAGTACAAATGTGATCTCTAAACTGTCATCTAGTGTATTGTTTGTCGATCCGAGTGTTGTATCTTTGAAGAGTCATAACTAATGTTTCTAGCACTTAGGACCAGACCCCTTTGGCTGTAGTCTTTTATCTTCAAATGAAATATATGTAAATGTAACAGGTGAAAAAATGCTAATCACCTTTACCCGGCGGAGGATCGAACCCGGTCCGCCAGATCGACAGGCAAACACTCTACCGCGTCGCTATAAAAGCCGGCTTGTACCGCAAGGCAGTACAAGTGTGCTATATACCTATACCCTATGACAGTCTCCCCCTCCACATTGAAATTCGTCCTCGAATTTCTGGGAGTCCGAGAATCACGTGAAATGATACTCAAGGAGTTTTAATGCACATGTGGGTTATTACGTTGGGCGCCAAATGTAACAGGTGAAAAAATGCTACACACCTTTGACCCGGTCGGGGATCGAACCCGGGCCACCGGAGTGACAGGCCAACACTCTACCGCGTCGCTATAAAAGCCGGCTTGTACCGCAAGGCAGTACAAGTGTGCTATATACCTATACCCTATGACATAAACTAAAAACTTACAGGCCAGAAAACAAAGTATTGACGTCACGAGCCTGCTCATTTTCCCACCACTACTGGTTACAGCAACAAAACAACTAATTAAGGCCAGGAAAATAACCACAACACCAGCCAAGCCAAGGCCACGAACCGCAATGAACCACGCTGAAGTGAAAAAGAGAAAAGAGAATGGAACATTCATTACGACTCCCGTCTATTCAAATACAATGGAGAATTTTGCAACCAAAAATAAGGAAATTTTAATAAAAAAAAATCTGACATTTTTCTTATTACTACTCGGAAGAATTGATTGTATGTACTCGTTTGAACAAGGCTGTTCTAACGAGTACCCTCAATATACATGTATGTTTTTGAGCAGAAATAAGAAAACTAATATATACCTCTGTAAACCCCAGTTTTAGTATATAAAAGTGGGGTTAAGGGGGTTAAAAAATACATCGTGATGGTTATATCAGACGTCAATAGTTGAAATAAAATCATACGACGAATAAGAAAATTTTACCTAAAATTTTATCTCACAAATACATGGTTTCAAGACTAAAATAAAAGCTAATATAATGATTTTAACTCTTATCATGCTGTTCACGAAAACCCCTATCTTTGGAAATAGTGTAGATCCAGATCAGATGGCTTCTATTTTGGGTCCTACATTATTCCTCATCTATATCAACGATCTTCCCCTACACCTTAAAAAATGTTCCTCAGATTTATATGCGGATGACACGACTATTCATACATACAGCAACAACATAAATGAGATCGAAGTAGTTTTACAAAGCGAGTACGACAACACAAAATTGTGGGGCAAGAAAAACAAAATGAATGTCCACAAGAACAAGACGAAATGCATGTTAGCTGGATCCAAAATCCGAGTGCGCAATTCCCGACCACTGAATATCCTCGATAATGATACAGCCATACAATCAGTTACTAACCAGAAACTTCTTGGAATCTATATTGACGATAACCTTTCATGGACCGCCCATATAGACCCCTTATGTTCACTTATTTCATCTAAAATATCGCTGTTACGCCAGCTGGCAACATACGTACCGTATCATATCCAAAAACTGTATTATCAGAGCTATATTCTCCCATTTATTGACTACGGTTCTGTAACCTGGGGATCAACTACTGGAGCAAACATTGAACGGCTTGCTAAATTGCAAAAACGCGCTGCCCGAATCATCTTGAAAGCAGACTACGACACCCCTTCCGCCGAAATGTTTAATCGTCTTGGTTGGTTTTCAGTGCCAGATAGACTTAAATACAATAAAGCTGTCCTGACGTATCGAGCAATAAATAATTTATGCCCGGAATACATAACAGAACTTCTAACACCGATGTCTGAGGTTTATACCTTAAACCTGAGGTCATCAAACAACGGCTCATTTTATATGTGCCGAAATCACGGACAGCACTTTACGACGGCTCTTTCTCGTGTTCGGCCCCTAGGCTATGGAACGCTCTGCCTCAAACAGTCAAAACTTCGGCTACACTTTCAAGTTTCAAGCAGTCTCTCAGGGCAATATTTTAATTTTACATTCACATGATTGGTTAGTATAAATTTTAACCCTGACATTAGTCATTCTAATGGAATACCAAATTTAACATTTTAGAACATATTGTTCAATCCATTTCACTTTTATGTCTTGTTACTCAGATACTTGTTCTTATGTGCTCGTTGTATTTTAAACCTCAACTTAAAACTGTGATACAGATATGTATTTAAGTTCCATGATTGTTTTACGTCGTTTTAACACTCTATGTACTTTTTTAAGATGACATTATCTTAATGTATGAATACACATTTTGATCATCATATGCAACTACTTTATTACATTGCGAATCAAGTTTTAATCATCATTGTATACTTAAATTATTTTAAGTATGCTATGGTCAATCATAGAGCTATATCCTAGAGCCTATCAGATACTGTGCCGAGTGACGTAATGTAATATGTTACTACATTGCAGGGGGGCTTGCTATGCAGACTCTGGGTTTGCCACGGGCTACACTCACGGTGCATATAATTAAGCACATTTTTTCCCGCGGAAAAGTTTCAAGGTTCGCTGCAGCATAGGAAATTTAACTTGCTTAAACGACTGATACTTAACCTTTAACCTAATGATACTCTTATGATCTTACATGACATGTGACTTGGTTAATTATATGTATCTTTACTCATATTATTTAAACGTTTTATACGCTCGTTCTAAAGCTATTTTTCATATGATGCATTATTTTAATTGGCTAAACAATGACTTTACAATAAGGCATAAGGATCTATTGCCCATTTTAAATGATGCAAATGTGATATGTACATGATTTTAGAACTGCCTACCATCTATGCCTCATACAATGTGCCATCGTTTGTGTTTTGTATGAATTTTGTGCATGTGTCTGATATTTGTATATATGTACATAGTTTTTTGTTGATTTTTTCATAGAGGGCCGCAAGGTAGAATAGCTACTTAGCTGATTGCGTTACCCTCTCAAAACAATGTATAAAAAAAAATAAAAAAAATCTACAGTTTTACATTAAGTTTATGTCTTTGTAAAAATAAATTACATCAAGTAATCTGATTGTTTCAAAGTCAGAAATGGGTGTGGCGAAACTGAATATTCATCAAGAGAAGGATTAGGGAAAGGACGTAATAACATTGAAAAGCTACGGTTGCTAGGAGACCGTTACTAATGACCTCACCCAGCCAAAGCCCGGCCTTTAAATAAAAAGGTAGATATGAGCTTTTTTGAGGATATCTGCAGGAAATTATATATGAACTACCAATATTTACAATATTCATATAACTGCAATACGAGGACTAACTGTTATGTTGTGAGCCTCGTACTGAAAGAGGTACGCAGGGATGTTCTTTTTAAGTCCCACTATTCTCTGAATATATAGGGCCGTATGCCCAAGGACTGGTCTCATTTAGTCAGTTTATATCGGCGAGGTATCACTCTAAAGCAGCTTTTGTAAAAATAGAAAAAAAAAACGGCGAAAGGGCAGTGATCCATATTTGCATAATCAGTTTTAACACCTAAGGATTTCCATAATGATAAGGTAGCAACACAAGGGAAAGACGCCCCTTCATATGCTACAGTGAAAAAAGGTGGGTGGCGGAATTTAAGCACGGCAGACAGAGCCTTGAGGATGACCCCCCGTCCTGCAAGGCCTGTCTGACGCAGTAACGGGAATATATTACACTTAAACGCCGCGGAAAGCTCACTAAAGGTGTGATGCTCCATTAGGACAATGCTCCTGTTAACAAATCAGTCATTGCTACGGCTGCAATTCACGATTGTGGCTTTCCACTGATTGAGCATCCGCCTTATTCACCTCATCTCGCTCCATCAAACTTTCATCTATTTCCAAAACTGAACGCGGCTATTTCAGGTACACACTTTCAGGCCAAAGATGACGTCATATATGCAGTGGATGATTTTCTGGACAGCCAAAAAAAGGAGTTCTATAAAAATGGCATTGAGGCCCTTAAACACAGCTGGCAATAGTCTATAGATACTGAAGGGGATTATGTTGAAAAATAATACAATATGTGCGACAAAGTTCAAATCTTTCAATATGAGGCTCACAACATATCAATCACCCCTTGTACATGTATGACTTTGATATTTTTCTACCAGACATAACCAATATAATATACAG
This sequence comes from Lucinisca nassula, assembly GCA_963580285.1. NCBI lineage: Eukaryota > Metazoa > Mollusca > Bivalvia > Lucinida > Lucinidae > Lucinisca > Lucinisca nassula. The sequence goes on along the minus strand of OY757019.1, from coordinate 144,351,711 downwards.
TCAAAGTACAAAATGTGTATAACATTCAACTATACATTTTTCGTCATCAGAGGTTTTTTGTCTTTCTTAACTTCGGTTAATCTTTAGAACGCATCTGCAACAGAGTTATCACTATCTCTGATATACATGAAAACAGGCTGAACACTCAGTAGCAGAGTAATTTATAAATTTCCTGTTTGTATGTTTGTTGTTTTTTTATTATTATTATTAGCTCTAAGTAAAATCTTCAACATCAGGATACCAGGATCACTTGAAGCTTTCTGATTACTGAAATTTCAAATTTAAACTTAAAATGTATCTTTTTTTATCCTTTTAATGATCTATATGGTTTACCTCGAAAGTACTCAGAAATAGTTAACACTCATTCTCAAATGAATTGGGATATTGCAGTCGCCGTATATTTTCTGAAATCAGGCAGTCATTTTTACCCAATGCATACGTTTATATGACAGAACAACAGGTTCCAAAGATATCATAATAAACCTCCTGTAGAAAAATACCTTTTTAGGGAAAATGAGCCACGGGAAAACCTGGTTTTGTAATGTTCGAGACTGTCGCTTTTCGAATTCTCTTTGTTTGCACACTTACACATTTGCAATTCCATTAGACAGGAAAGAGTTAGGTGGTTTCCATAAAATTTACATATTCTGGGTAGGAAAATAACTACCATTAGTAGGACTACATGGACTCTAACTAGGTATTTTTCCCCGATTATGGCTGTCGCCGAAATTTAATTAAGCATTGTAATGTACGAGACGACGTTTTTGTTCTTGATATTTCAAAACAACGTTTAGGTTTTTATACACAGAAACATGACCAAATGGAGATTCTGTATTATAATAAACATATAAGGTCGTTTGATGTTACCTGTACAATAGGAAATTAAAAATACTTGCCATACAAAAATGTGCATGGATTTGTTGCAAAAATGCATGTAATGTTCGCGATCATTATACCAGGCTTATTACGTATGTATCGACAAAAAATGCTAGATTGAATTAAACTCCCGCAATGTGTGACTAACACAAATACATCATCTGGAACGAAAATAATATTTTGATGTTGAAATTCCCTCATTTCCAGTGTTTTGTAATGTTCGAGACCGGTAATGTTCAATACCGAAAATTGTTAGTCAAACAGCTTGATCACATTGATCTCACGTGGCAGGGTTTTCCATTACCAGATTTCGTAGTAGAAAGTGTCTGCAGACGTCATGGTTACCTTTCCCGGTGTTTGATGTGTGGAGGAGTCGGCTGACAATACCACAGTTACGGGAAAACAGAAGTCATATCTTGTTTTTAAATATCTGCATAGTAACTTTTTATCTTTTTCCAATATTATTTGCCACAATTAATATTGTTCAACTAATTTGGTTCCACCAAAGATCATTATAAATGAACAACATTTGCACGCTAGCAAGATCATTATTCTATTGCAATAAGCAGTTGATATATACCATTAAATGTCCGCTACATTTGGTATCGAACATGACAGGTTTTCTATGTTGACCGTCATGGGATAATGACTGCAAATAAATAAACTATTTTGAATTGTGCAACCTTATTTGTGTAAAATGAACACGTTTAGTGATATACATGTTTGCTACATTTCTACCAATAGCTGCAAACAGTAACAATGTTGATTCAAAATGTATTACTTATTTTCTATTTTGGATTTGAGTCCAACAGCTTATAATCTTTTCTAAAATATTATTTGAAAGAATGAATATTTCAATATGAATTGTGCAATGTTAAGAAGGCACTTCAAATCTCCAATTTGTATTTCCAAATGCGTATTTTGAATCTTAAAAAACATTGTAAGTGCAGTTTATGTTACTAAAATTATTGTATCGAACATTACAAATTGTATCGAACATCCATACCTAAAATAAATATGTTCATTTGAGGGTATGCTGGTTTACTCTTGAGTATGTCAACTAGATACAACAAATATAATATCAAATTCATTTTCAATTTTACATGTAGAAATGGTAAAGTGGCATAGGATGTCCCTTTACCGTGTATGGTAATGTCCGAGACCATCATAGCTGCCATTTACAGACATGCATATGTTTACATTTCTTAGAACATTTTACAAACTCTACTAAGCATGTTACAGTCTTCACGCTGGTAGACAAAATTGGTTACATTTTGAACACTTTTGTATAGAAAAATATTGCTCTGGAATGCACTGTAATGTTCGATACTGAATTCTCGCAGTTGCATCATTAATTTTACATACTTGATTGTTGAGAACACAAGGCCATGCGATTGTTCTGTGTTTATATGTGAGAGATATGACTTTTAATATTTCGGCTGCCTTAAGAACGCAGTTTATCTGTCAGGAGACCATTTTTTATGCATAAACGTATATACCTAGGCTTTTTGCGTAATAGGGACGCCATGTTTTAAAAGCATATGACTGAACATGCACTGTTACATTAGTTAGATCCAAAAATTGAAGGAAAATGACACTAACAGCTATATTGTCAGTTAATCACGATAGTTGACTACTTGACTTATAGAAACAAAATCACTGTAATGTCCGCGACTTTTTACATGTGATTCATTTAAACTTATTGCTAATGTTGATCGTTTATCTAAAGTAATATTACTTGTGTTCCTTATTTACCACTCAATACCTATCCAAATGCAATAGTCGTAAGTGATCTAGCTATTATGTGCTTCTCTTAAAACAAAACGAAAATTGTATGTTTTCAGAAAACTATTTCTTTTTCTGTATTCTCTAACCAACCCTGAATGTTATTCAAAATAGTTATTCATTTCTTTACCATATATATGGCCATATGTTCAATTTTGTCCCCGCTTAATAACCCGGTCGTAAGTTTCTGTCATTGCGAGCTGCGGTCTCTTGATTTGTGTGATGTTAAAGAAGTGGGTAAGGAACAAATAGATTGTAGCGTACATTTCGCACAATCAAAATTTATCAAAGTGCCGACATATTTCAAACTGTTGGGGTGAAATAACTTTTCATTTCTTGATCAAGGAATTTTAACTGAGTATAGGTACATGTTAATACTTTATTGTGAACGTATCGGTGACTGAATTTAAGTAACTTTATAATTTGACTTTTTAAACGGCTAAAATCCCAATTCATTTGAGAATGAGTGTATATCCCTGATATCACGAAAACACGCCTATATAATTTTGACCCCCACGTTTATATAGTAAACAAATTCTAATGTAGTTTTAAATAAATTGAAATCCAGGCGTTTTCGTGCTTCAAGTCTGTCTACTTATGATTTTTCCACCCTTTACACTACACTTCCTCATAATCTTATAAAAAAACTTAATGATTTAATTGAATGGACATTTCATAGGGAAGACTCCCTCTATCTTGCATGTAATGTAAGAAATGCGTTTTTCACTTCTGAAGAGCATAAAAACTATACATTATGGTCATGTCAGAAGTTGTGTGAAGCTCTCACCTTTCTACTTGACAATATTTATGTAAGATTTGGTACTTAGTTATTCAGACAAGTTGTGGATATTCCGATGGGTACTAATTGCGCACCACTTGTGGCGGATCTATTTTTGTTTTGCTTTGAGAGGGACTTCATGATGTCCCTTTCTGCTGATAACCAGTCTGAAATCATTGAAGCTTTTAGTTCCACTTCTAGATATGTGGATGATTTATTAAATATTTATAATACCTATTTCGATGGTTTGATATGTCAAATTTACCCCCCAGAACTTCCGTTAAATAAAGCAAATTCTTCTGATACCGAGGCCCCGTTTTTGGATTTACATCTATCTAGTGTGGATGGGTTTGTTTCTTGTAAAATTTATGATCAACGCGATGCTTTTGATTTTGAGATTGTAAACTTTCCTTTTTTGGATGGTGATGTTCCGCGTGCGCCAACCTATGGCGTTTATATGTCACAATTAATTCGATTTGCCAGAGTGTGTTGTCATGTAACTGACTTCAACACTCGTAATAAATTGTTGACGGCTAAACGTCTTAATCAGGGTTATCGGTACCATAAACTACGCAAAGCCTTTTCAAAATTTTATAGACGTCATTCTGATTTAATTTCAAAATTCAATACTGGACTTAAATCTCTTCTGCAACAAGGTCTATTGGAACCCGAATTTTATGGTGACTTGGTATATAAATTTAGAAAAATGTATAACCACAATGACTTCAGCACCCAATTTCGTAAAATCATTCTTCGATATAAAAAGATTGGGTACAACATAAATGTTATACGACAGACTGCATGCATGGTAGTTAACCCAATCACGGTGGGTCTGGCCTCAGATTCTATGATGGTTCTAACGTAAAGGCTTATGTTGGTTGGTACCTGATGCGCTGTCTCTGGTCGGGCCCATCGGAGTCTAACTGTTGGTTTTCTTTTGCTCCAGCATTTCTGTTCTTTCTTGCTGTCGAGTCCTCACCGTTGTTTTATCTCTGTGGTTGTTTGATTTTTGTGTTCACAGAGATGTTGCACTGATGAGTTAGGAGGTCTTCATGCGGACTGAACAAAATATTTGTCTTAATCGTGACGGAAGTAAGGGCGAGGATTGTGACCACGTAAAATCGATTTAAGCCCCCCAGTGGAATTCGTTACAGCTGACCGTTCCAGGGCGGTTCTTCTGTCGCGGTTTATTTTTGTTATGGTTTGTCTTTGGGTGTTTGTCTCGGTTTTATTATCTTGTTTTAGATAGCCTGTTGGCCGTTTTGTGGGAAGGTGGCTGTCCTTTTGGCTTTCCGCTTTTGGTGTTTCCGTTGGGGTCTGTTGCTTCATGTTTGTGTTTCTTTCCCTTTGGTGTCTCTGATGAGAGCTGTGGATTAATTGCATCGATTCCTGATCATTGTCTCGACTTCTATTTTACAGAGGTAAACCTGATTTTTTCTTATTTCTGCTCCAAAATATAGATTGTGGGTACTCGTTAGAACCGCCTCGACCAGGCGGTTCTAACGAGTACCCACAATCTACATTTTGAGCAGAAATAAGAAAAAATAACAATTTTTCATCTTAAAAGTTCTATTTTTAGGACAAATTGGTTACTATGTATTTGTATAGGCGTGTTTTCGTAATGAATACTCAAAGATGGTCATATTCTGGATAAGCCACCACGGTTAAAATATAATCTGACGAATTAGACAATATTTATGTAGAAAATTCGCTAGGTTTCAAAACTAAACTAAAATCTTCAAAACAGGGTGTAATAATAGTGAAAAGGAACAGTTGCTAGCCTAAATAAAAATCAAAAATGGGTTCCTTTAAGAGCAATGAAAACATTCATAAGAAAGAAGATGGGTCATACTACGTAGTTTCGGCTAATAAAGCCTCATCAGTGACCCTGTAATGATCCGGCAAAGAAAGCCGGAGGAAACATACTGTAATTTTGCGAATTTTGAATAGGCAGTCGATTCAAAGACTGATATAAATCAAAATGGGGTCCAAATAATTAAAAACCTGTCTAGAATATGAGTCTAAACCAATAATTTATTTCCGATTTCTCAGAATAATCACGCTGATCTCAAAGCCCGATATTTGTTACAATAAATATCAGTGGTGTAGCAAATAGAACACCAATACACTGACAGCACTGACTTGTCATTTGTCTCTGCGTGTCGGCTACTTTTTCGTTTAATTCTTTTATGCCAGTATTTTAAACAAACAGTACACAAGTCCAGATTTTAACCGTTTACTGAATATAGTACATGGTCAGCAAAAGTCTCGAGTACAATAGCAGGCGCGACCCTTCTGTATAAAAAATGTCCTAATAAAGTGCACGCAAACCAAGACAACATTACGATAACACACCCGTGCGATATAGTGCAATTTTTACATCTCCACAATGGCTACTTTTCTGACGAAAATCTGTAATTTTTTTCTTATTTATACTGCAAACATAGGTTGTGGACACTCACTGAGGCGGTTCTAACGAGTACCCACAACCTATGTCTTGGAGCAGCAATTAGAAAAATATTGTTTACCCCCATAAACCCCAGTTTTCTCTATATAAAGTGGGGTGTAAGGGGGTGTTCATTTCACGGACTTGTTCACGTGATGATCTAGAAACATCGCCACATAAAATCGCTTACAAACGGACATCACGAAAACATGCCTGTATAATTTTGGGTCCCTTAAACTCCACTTTTATATAGTAAAACTGGAGTTTACAGGAGTATACAACAAGTTTCTTATTTCTGCTAAAAAGCATAGATTTTGGGTATTCAGAATTAACGTTTTGAGATTTAATATGAAATATATCAGAAATTTTATCTGAAATTGTCATTTTAATGGTAATATTTTAACCCTTCTCTTACTGAATATTCAGTTTAGCCACACCTATTTCTGACTTTGAACCAATCAGATTGCTTGATGTAATTTATTCCTAAAAAATCATAAATTGAATGTCAAACAGTGTAGATTCTGTTCAGACGAAGCCATCTGATCTGATCTACCATGTTTGCAAAGATAGAGTTTGTCGTGAACAGCAAGATAAGGGTTAAAGACATTTGAATAGACATTCAATTTGGATTTTTCTTACAGGAAATAGTTTTCTCCCGTTTGTGGTCTATGAAAGGAGGATAAACATATAAGGCTATCTAAAGTTTTGTTAAGTTGGAGTAACGTTTTATGAGTACATTTCGCCAAACGAAATTAGCAATATTTAAAAATATTAACTAAGTTTAGTTTTGAAAACCTAAACCTACATTACGAAAACACGCCTATACTAATATATTGTAAACTTTTCCGCCGAAAAAATGAACATTTTATGCTGAAAAATTGTGATATTTTTCTTATTTCTGCTCCAAATATAGATTCTGGGGACTCGTTAGAACCGCCTCATCAAGGCGGTTCTAACGAGTACCCACGATCTATATTTTAGAGCAAAAATAAGATAACTAAGGTATACCCCCGGAAACCCCAGTTTTACTATATAAAAGTGGGGTTCAAGGGGGTCAAAATCATATAGGCGTGTTTTCGTGATGAGATGGAAAAGAATACATCAACATAGCAATCCGATGTGACAGAGTGCAATCCTTCATATCTCCAAAACGGTTATTTTTCTGATGAAAATGTGTGATATTTTTCTAACAAATTGCACTAAACATAGGTTGTGGGTGCTCGTTTGAACCGCCTCATTGAGGTCATCCTAACGTGTACCTACAATCTATGCCTTGGGCAGAAACAAAAAAACAAACATAATTTTTACCATATAACCTAAACATAGGTTGTGGGTGCTCGTTAGAACCGCCTCACAGAGGTCATCCTAACGTGTACTTACAATCTATGCGTTGGGCAGAAACATATGTATGTATGTGTGGATGCGTGAATGACATAATGCACTTTATATTGTTGTTTATGATATATCTTACGTAGTAGTTATTTGTTAGAGGGCGTCAATGTAAATTGGTTCGCCAATTGAGTTACCCTCTTAAGATAAAGTCGTTACTTACTTACTTACTTACAAAAAAAAAACAAACATAATTTTTACCATATTTTTATCAACGGGGGAGATGGGTGTGTGTGTGTGTGTGGTGGGGGGGGGGGGGGTGGCGGGGTTACACTTAAAGGAAACTATTGGCTCTGGTGGAAAGCATTTTTCATTTGCCGTGTAAAAATGCTTTATTTATTTATTTATTTATTTATTTATTTATTTATTTATTTATTTATTCGCTTTGCTGCAAACATTTTGACTAGAACACATGCGTATGTGCGTAATGAGAACTACGCCTACAGTACAGAAGCAACTCCTCGCACAACGATCTTTTCTATGAAGTATCTGTTTTCTACAAAGTAAGACCCGTTTAATCAGGGATACTTTTTTTCAAAAAGTTGATTAAGTCTTTTATTTGTTTCTTATTTTTAAGAGAGAGAGAGAGAGAGAGAGAGAGAGAGAGAGAGAGAGAGAGAGAGAGAGAGAGAGAGAGAGAGAGAGAGAGGGAGAGAGAGAGAGGGGGGAGAGAGAGGGGGGAGAGAGAGAGAGAGCTCAGCTCTGACGTGTCCATCACGAAAACGCGCCTATATAGTTTTGACCACTTGAACCCGACTTATATAGAGTAAAATTGGGGTTTACAATGGTACACAATATTTTCCAATTTCTACTCTAAAATATAGATTGTGGTTACTCATTAGAACCGCCTCGATGAGGCGGTTCTAACGAGTACCCACGATCTATATTTTGAGCAGATACAAGAAAAATATCACAATTTTTCATCTTATTTTTTTATTTTTTTTCGGCGATAAAGGTTGCAATGTATTTGTATAGGCGTGCTTTCGTAATGTCTGCCACAGATAGGTCCTATTCTTAGCTGTTGAATACATTTCAAAAGATTATTTTCTCTGCTGCATCACTTATGATATATCAAAAGATGACTCCTTGATATTTAACCCTTTTTGTACCAAATAGAATCTTCCTCCTTTTATATTGCAAGAGCCCATTCCAAAATTTAGGGTTGCCAGGTTGTGTTTTCATCAAAATGTATTTGGAAAATGGCTGAACTTTAAGCAAACAGTGGAGGCCCTGATCAGACGCCGCATTCTGCAGCGTCCGATCTGGGCCTGCACTGTTTGCCACGGTACCCCTTTGGGGGCTTCCGGTACTGAATGGGTTAATCTTCCTATTTAAACTTTTGAAAACATGAGTAACACTTATTTCAGTGAAGCTTCTGATGCATGTTTCTTTTCAGTCGGCTACTTAAGGGGAAGGGGAACACCTTCAAGGGAGGCAACTCCTGCAAAAGTGTTTTGTCTCCCATGCCAATAGGGGTCAACTCTTATAGGAAAGAATGAGCTCCTCATGACAAAATTCATTCCTTTAAGAGTAGACCCCTTTTTCAGCGAGATGGGCTTATATAAAAGCGAACAGGATGTCCCAAAAGTTGTCTCCCGTTGAAAAAATGGCGGAAAAATGAGCTAGGTGTTCCTATTCCCCTTAAAATGTAAATTTATATCCCTGATCTTTATAGTCTCTATATAATATTCAATGTATCATAAAGTTTTATATGAAAGTTAAATATGAATCGACGGCCCCCGCCCATCGGAGCTTGAAGAAATAGATTGGCTGCATGATGCTTCATTGCAGAGCTGAAACCGACCCGCACACGAGTACTGGCAAACCGCTTAGAGGATCTAAGCCTGCTCAGGTAAACTGGTGAGAGTCGGTGTAAACCTCAAATCAAACAAATATGAATCGATAATTGATAATATCTTTAAAAAGCATGTCTCGAAAGAAGTATGTATGTATGAATGGGTTAATCAATGAAGTACTTTCCATTTCACAATTTCTCCTATATAGTTTTGACCCCCTTTAATCCTACTTTTATTCAGTAAAATCTGGGTTTTTTACAGGGGTAAACACTATTTTTCTTACTTTCCGTTCAAAATCACAGATTGTTTTGTTTGAGTTATTTTTAGACGTTGCTTCGAATCTCGTGGGACTGAGATGAGATGACATCTCACGCCCTCTCGTTCAATAATACCAAGCAACATGCAGCCCAATCTATTTCTCCGAGCTCTGATGGGCAGGGGCGGAATCATAGGTTGTGTGTACTCGTTAGAACCGCCTCGCGGAGGGGTTCTAAGCGAGGCTGTGTGGTTCCCAGAATCTATGTTTTGAGCAGATATATAAAAATTATCAGATTTTTTTTTTTGGTGGTAAGATTTTCAATATATTTGAAAAGGCGTGTTATCGTATTTTACACTTTTCTGTACTTCCGGATCCTCTCGTACCATTGCGCACAGTCTATTAATCCTTATCCTGCCAAAAATATTAACCCTTATCTTGCTGAATATTCAATTAAGGCACATCCATTTCTGTCTATCAACCAATCAAATTACTGGGTGTAATTTATTGCTACAAATTCATAAACTGAATGCCAAAAAGTGTAGATCCTGATCAGATGGCTTCTTCAGAAGCCATCTGATCTGGATCTACACTTTTTGCAAACGGATAGGGGTTGTCGTGAACAGCAAGATAACCAGGGTTAACCAAGGCACACCCATTACCAACTATCAGCTAATCCGATTATTTTATATGCTAGTTTCATTCAATTAACAAACTGCATGCCAAACAGTGTAGATCCTGATCAGATGGACTAGATCTACACTGTTTGCAAAGATAGGGATTCTTCTGACTGCATGATTAGGGTTGAACAGTAAGAAAATCATTTAAAATCTAAGAATTTTTATAAACTTGCCCAAATCCCTACATTTACATTTTTTATTTTAAATGAAAGTCCCTTTAAACAAAAAAATATGTTAAAACCTCTTTAGTCTTCATCTCTGAATGTAAGTTAATTTCACAATTTTCATAAAAGACTATATTGCTATTTCATTTACAATGTATATATTTATTTTTTTATAAACAATTATTTCTGCAATGAACACCTAATTAACAGACTTGGGCAAGTCTAAGAGATTTAACTTTATTGCTCAATGACAAGGACAACATCAACCCCTGACAGTATCATTACCTTTGGGTCGATTGTTTGACAAACGTGTCTGGGTGCTATATAAAGAGGCTTACATATATCGCGCTTTGATAAGTGAGGCCTTGCCCGTCATAAAGCCATAAAGTCACTCTTGTATTCAGTCATTCGGTCAGTTTGTTTGTTTGTTTGAGGTTAAACGTCCCCGTCAACACCGTAACGGTAATTTGGAGACGTTGCTTCCAATTTTTTTACCCGACATTGAGATGAAATTACATCTCAAGCCCTTTCGCCCAAGGAAACCAATATGGTTTATAAGCATGGACGGTCCGACTCGTGCGCACCGCTTTGCATGGACAGGGTTAGATCCTCTAAGCAGTTTACCAGTACTCGTGTGCGGGTCGGATTCAGCTCTGCGTGGAAGCATCATGTAGCCTATATATTTCTTCAAGCCCCGATGAGCGGGGGTCGCATTTGGTCAGTGCATAACACTTTATAACAGGTATCGTGTGAAACTAAGATCCTTTTAACATGCGCATCAATCTGTTTAAAATCTAGCGAATGAAGATTTATATGTAATTAGTATATTCAGTTATTTCTTTCTATTGTTTTTGTTGGATGAACTTGGTCAGACATAGCGTTTTCATTCTTGTTGTAAAGTGCTAAATCTCCGTAATGAAATGATGCTTTCCCCAGCAGGCACACGTCTCTAGGGCAACGTCAAATCAACGTCGGTGCAACGTCATGACGTTGCACCGACGTTGATGTGACGTTGCATAAAGGTCATGACGTTGTTCCGACGTTGATGTGACGTCACAATTACGTCATGTGCCTGCTGGGTCTTTTCTTTCACAACGGTGATTTGTAGTTTGGGCTTTCGGCTATATTTTTAAGTTCTACAGCATTGTCAAAATAATTTGTCTCATTTCGAGCCGATCATTAATCGGGGGTGGGCGAAAACCTGGGTACACAGAGAAAAGACACCTGTCCTTCCGTTGCACAACTTAGCGTCTCACATGTGACCCGCGCGAGGTGCGAACCACAGCGGTGAGAGAACTGATGACTCGTAGCGGCCACGCAGGCCCGTTTTTAAAGGTTACGGTTAGGCATATCCACGTTTTTTTTTTTTTTTTTTTTTTTTTTTTTTTATAACGAGTGCTTATATAGACGAGATGTATTTTCTCGTACAAGCCCTAGTCCCATCACAATCACCTTTCTCTTGCTGAATATTCATTTAAACCACACCCATTTCTACCTATCAACCGATCAAATTACTGGATGCCAAACAGTGTAGATCCTGATCAGATGGCTTCTTCGTAAGCCATCTGATCCGGATCTACACTGTTTGCAAAGATAGATGTCGTGAACAGCATGATAAGGGTAATAATATGATGTCATTAATCAAGTAATTTCATATTCGCCTAATTACAAGTCCGAAGTCTGCTATATTATCCCGAGGCCGAAGGCAGCCCATGAATTGTCGGTTTGCCCGCGATTGGGTGACTGTTGCATGCTCAGTTAAAACCAGTGTAAACTGATTTGTTGGCCCTGATACAAAACACGTATAGAACTGCCACTCAATATTTGCAGATATACTTCTCGGGACTACGCTCCTGGAAGTACAGTGAAGGTCCGCTATTAAGACCACCTAAAATAAAGACTAATTCTGCTTTGAAAACCTTATTTAGTAGGTTGCAGTTACTCTTTCTTTATGTTTTCTGCATACAGTGCCCTCTGGTCAGAGACCACCTTTGGGGCTGTTCAAAAGTGGTCTTAAAGACCACTTTTGAACAGTGCCAAAAAGGTCTTAATAGAGGACTTTTACTGTATATCATCACTGTTCCATATTTATCACTTGCACTTGCCTTCAAGGCCGGAAATATCTCCATATAAGGAACATAAAACAAACCCATTCGAAGGGTCGTCAAGACAAACCGACCACAGGCCTCCAAAAACAATAGCCCCAGTAGTGATTGCATCGGCTTCCAAATCCCACCAGCTACCAAAGAAAACGCCTATCGCTTGGAGAATAAGGCCCAGTACAATGAGCCAGAATATTAATCCAATGAACTTCTTACTACCCGCGAAACCCATTGTAACTTGCTCTGAAAGTAAAAGATTAGAAAACATACTTAAGAATTATTAAGGAACTACAGTAGAACTTCGATGGCTCGAACACCGATAACTCGTTTACCATGGCTGAGTCGAACCCATTCTTGAGCCCCTAGCGAAATCCTCTTCATAAGAAATAGTGGGGGTATAATTAAGGAGATTTTAGTTTTTTATCTTGCAAATGGATGCTGTGTGTACTCATTAGAATCGCCTCGATGAGGCGATTCTAATGAGCACACACAGCATAATCGAGGCGATTCTAATGAGTACACACAGCATACATTTTCATTACAGTCTAAAAGTATCTCGTTATGCTTCCTGACAGTAACCTCAGTGTCTCGAACTACCCCTGTCTCGAACAGATTTTCGAGGTCCCGAAGGTGTTCGAGCCATTGAAGTTCGACTGTAGCTACATGTATTGCAATTACATTTCATCAACTCGAGCACGGCTGACCTACCTTGGGTAATTCAAACGTTTTGTAGAAACCTTCGTGGCGTAGTCGTTACGCTACTCGCCTTGTAAACCAGGAATCGCAGGAGCGATCCCGGGCTTCTCCAGACTTTCGGATGAGTCTTTAAACCGATGTCCTGACTCCGTATGATCTTAGCTGTTGGTAGGATGTAAAACTCAAACACTCACTCACTCAAACCTTTTCTTCACACCCTAGATATTACTATAACACATCCGTGCGACATAGTGCATTTTGTTCCCATCTCCAGAATGGCTACTTCTCTGATGAAAATTCGTGACATTTTTCTTATATATACTGGAATCATAGGTTGTGGGTGCTCGTAAGAACTGCCTCATTGAGGCGGTTCTAACGAATACCCATAACCTATGGCTTGGAGCAGAAATTAGAAAATATTTTATATTTCCGTAAACCCCAGTGTTCTGTATATAAAGTGGACTTACGGGAGATGTTCATTTAACGGGCTTTCTCTGTTAATGGTCGGGTCCATAGGAGTCTAACTTTTGGTCATTTCTTCAGCATTTCAGTGGTTTCTTGCTATCGAGTCCTCACCGTTGTTTCAACAGTGTGGTTATTTGATTTTTGTGTTCACGGAGATGGCGACGGAAATAAGGGCGAGGATTGTGGCCACGAAGCCGAGCCTGATAAACTGGTCATCAAAAGACACTCACCTGGTATTCTGTGTATCAGCTTATCCTCTTGTACACTCTTGAATTAGCAATTTAGGATCAGTTATTGATGGTCCTCAGTGCCTCCCAGAATTTTGGCGGTCGATATATTTAGTGTCAGCTTACCATATTTTTCTCATGATATTTTTTTTTCAAGTAATTTTTACATTTTTCCCAGTAACAATAACATTTTTGTCATGTTTCCAGTAGTCCGGTTCATTTATAAAAGTGCAATGTCACGTTGACGTGATAAAGCTCACTTGTCCTGAGATAGCATATCTTTATCAGGCCCGTGCGTCACAATGCAAAATATATAGGGGGTAACTGATAAAAATAGTTTTGGGACTTCTGTTGGTACATAGACAGATAAATGTCTCAAGGTCGATATTTTAGATGAAACAACTGAGCAGAGATATTCTGTATGGGCCGACAAGGTAAGATTTTCATCTATGAGTATTCCTAGAAGTTTTTGTTTAGAGAAATTTTATCTAAAACTATTATCTACTAGCAGATTCAGCGCTCGAGAAATATTTGATCTATATCTTTTGCCAACTACCAAGCATGTAGATTTACTGTAATTTATCAACATTTTATTTTGTTGGCTCCACAGTTTGGCACTCTCTGGATTTGATTAGGGGTCTAACGTCCCCGTCAACACTGTATAGGTCATTTTGGAGACATTGCTTCCAATTTTGTGGGACTTTTACCCCACATCGGAGATGAAATGACATCTCAAGCTCTGTCGTCCAATGCAACCAATAGGGTTTATAAGCATGAACGGCAAGACTCGCACGCTTTGCCTTAGCAGGCTTAGATCCTCTAAGCGTTTTACCAGTGCTCGTGAGCGGTCGGTTTCAGCTAGGCACTTCCTATATCTTTTTGTAGTTTGAATTCAATGGTGTTTTTCTCTATATTATCATATGACGACACGTCTGAGAATGTAGTAACGCCATGTTATAAATTCGATGATCTACTAGTGGATTAAATATGCAAATTAGTTAGATACACCCCGTAACGTTACATGTACGACGTCCTTAACAACGTCGCGTTTACAAATGGCGGAATATTGGCAACTTTGTTAAACAATTGTTAATAAAATGCGTTTTAAATGTCATATGATAAAAAGAATCTTGCATTCGTGCTCATGTGTTATTGAATTTATTAAACTCGTTAATGAAAAGGGATAAAATGCTCGGCAAAGCCTCGCATTTTATCCCTTTTCCTCAACTCGTTTAATAAATTCAATAATACATGAACACTCATATAAGATTCTCTATTTATAAGTGTAAATAGTAGTGGCAAAGAAGTCTGAAAAGGTGGTATATACATTGTGTGGTATATCATTTATATTCCTAAGAAAACACGTAGGACCTAGTATAGACTCTTGTGGAGAACATAGGATATGTCGCAGAAATCATTTGTACTTCAAAAAGTTTGCATGCGACAATGCCAATAGGACTTAAACCATGTAAGGGTCTGTCTATGTATAAAGAGTTTATTTATATAGTAAAGTAGCAATGATCAGGAATCGATACAGTTAACCCACAGCTCCCACCAGAGACATCAAAGGGAAAGAAACACAAACATGAAACAATAGACCCTAATGGAAACATCAAAGGCGGAAAGCTTCCAACAAAATGGCCAATAGGCTAGCCAAAATAAAATAACATAAGCTACACAAACACCCAAAGACAAACCGTAACAAAAATAAACCGCGACAGAGGAACCGCCTTGGAACCGTCAGCGGAAACGAAATCCACCTGGGGGAAATACGTAAGCAAAGCAATGCCCATCTTGTGAAATCAAAGGTTCAAAATCCATGTTCAAGAAGCACATAAATTTCATCACATTACGCAAAACACGCCTATACAAATACATTGCCACTTTTATCGCCGAAAAAAATGAAAATTTCAAGATGAAAAAAATGGGATATTTTTCTTATTTCTGCTCAAAATATAGACTGTGGGCACTCGTTAGAACCGCCTCTTCGAGGCAGTTCTAACGAGTACCCACAATCTATATTTTAGAGCAGAAATAAGAAAAATAAGGTTTACCCCTGCAAACCCCAGTTTTACTATATAAAAGTGGGGTTCAAGGGGTCAAAATTATAGTGTTTTCGTGATGATTTGAACATGGGTTTGATTGTGTGAACATGGCTTCTGATCCATTCAAGAACATGTTCAAACAGCCATGTTCATGGGTTTTTACGCCAGTATGGTGTAAGTTATGTAAGAACAAAGATTATCAATGCTTATTTCTTTGCAATAACGTTTGCCGGGTCCCTTGGAAGACATTTGAACACCCGACCCGGTGGTCTCTTGTCGGCCAATTTTAATTAACATGATAAACCATTGGCGGCCCTATATCAGACTTGTTTCTACCGTGAAGAAATATATGGGCTGCATGATGCTTTCACGCAGAGCTGAATCCGGCCCGCACACTAGTACTGGTAAACCGCTTAGAGGATCTAAGCCTGTCCAGGAACCGCGGTGCGAGGCGGACCGTCCATGCTAATAAACCCTATTGGTTTCATTGGGCGACAGGGCTTGAGATGTCATTTCATCTCAATGTCGGGTAAAAGTCCCACAAAATTGGAAGCAACGTCTCCAAAATGACCTTTACAATGTTGACGGGGACGTTAACCCTCGAATCAAACAAAACCGTTATCTGACTCATTTATTCAAAACGCCCCTCACACGTCTGCCTCTAAGCCCCCGCCCATAGGGGCTTGAAGAAATATATGGGCTGCATGATGCTTCCACGCAGAGCTAAATCCGGCCCGCAGACTACTACTGGTAAACCGTTTAGAGGATCTAAGCCTGTCCAGGAACCGCGCTGCGAGGCGGACCGTCCATGCTAATAAACCCTATTGGTTTCATTGGGCGACAGGGCTTGAGATGTCATTTCATCTCAATGTCGGGTAAAAGTCCTACAAAATTGGAAGCAACGTCTCCAAAATGACCTTTACAATGTTGACGGGGACGTTAAACCTCAAATCAAACAAACAAACATACAAACACACGTCTGCCTCGTACGAAAATTATCATCCTCATCATTGTTATCAACGTCATCTTCTTCTGTTCGGCGTTGTCGTCTTCGTTGCCGCATCAACAACATCACCACTCTAATCATCATCATCATCATCATCATCATCATCATCATCATCACCATCATCATCATCATCATCATCATCATCATCATCATCTACATCATCATCATCATCTACATCATCATCACCATCATCATCATCATCATCATCATCATCATCATCATCATCATCACCATCATCATCATCATCATCTACATCATCATCATCATCATCACCATCATCAGCAGCAGCAGTAGTACCAACATTCATTATCTTTATCATCATCAACAACATCAATATCATCATCATCAACATTTTATTATTATTATTATTAATGATATTATTATTATTATTTCTTAACTAGTAAATACATACGTAACTATGTACCTCTCCTTTAATCGATTACCATATTAGCTGTTCATGGTTTATTTATTAAGTAATTATTGAGCCCGATCAAAAGAGAACCTGTTCTAACCCTGTTCAGACAAGAGGAGTTGTTCTATCCGAGACAGAACACAAAGACCGTCGTTATTCGCAAATTAGCAAAAGCAGGTTTACTCTTAAAATGATCATGCGATTTGATTAAACCAAGAAAAAGTGCATCGATACTTTAGCTCAAGTTCCACCATGTAAACAATTCGGTGTAATAAACCCCACCCCCTAAACCCCACATTATATAGAGAAACCTCGAGTTTACGGGGGTATACATTAATTGCCTTATTTCTGCTCCAAGACATAGGTTGTGGGTACTCGTTAGAACCGCCTCAATGAGGCGGTTCTATCGAGCACCCACAACCTATGTTTGCAGTATGAATAAGAAAAATATCACGTGTTTTTGTCCGAAATAAAGCCATTCTGGAGATGTAAAAAATACAACACATTAAGATAACTCGCCCGTACGACATAGTGCAATTTTTACATCTCCAAAATGGCTACTTTTCTGATGATAATCCTTCAAATTTTTTCTAATAAATGCTCAAAGCATAGGATGTCGGTGCTTGTTAGAACCGCCTCATTGAGGCGGTTCTAACTAGTACCTACATCCTATGCCTTGGAGCAGAAATAAGAAAATAATGAATACCCCTGTAAACCCCAGTTTTCTCTATATAAAGTGGGGTTTAGGAGGGTCTTCATTCCACTGACTTGTTCACGTGATGATGCCACACGGGTGTGATATCATAATACTTTGCGGGCTGGCCTATCTCTTAGCTTCGCTAACACCCAGCATGTAGCTTTATGCCATACAGGGGATAAATTGCCTGATTTTCTACGATCCGTTACGTAACCACGCCTAGACAAATACATTGTAAAGTTTATCGCGGAAGAAAAATGACAATATTCAGATAAAAAAATGTGATATTTTTTCTTATTGCTGCTCAAAATATAAATTGTGGGTACTTGTTAGAACTGTCTCGATGAGGCGGTTCTAACGAGTACTAACAGTCTATATTGTAGAGCAGAAATAACAAAAAAAGGTTTACCCCTGTAAACTCGACTTTTACTGTATAAAAGTAGGATTTAAGGGGGTCAGAATTATATGATGTTCAGATATGCGTGAGAAAACAGACTTTCTTTAGCGGCACAACTACGCTATAGGTGAGAAAAGACACTTTCTTGTGCGACGCAACTAAAAACCAGCTTTACATTTGAAAAAGATGTATTCAGTAAGAGTCTTAGGCTACAGTCAAAACATATGTCAACAGTGCATGCATACTATCAATTTTACATTAAAAAATACATAAGAATTCTGCCACTAAGACATACATACCTTTTAACCTTCCTACCTTTCAACAGATTTTTCATCACCGTAACTAAAATTATTTCGGTCCCCGCTGACAGGGGCTTGAAGAAATAGATAGGCTGCATGATGCTTCCACGCAGAGCTTAAACCGACCACACACGAGTACTGCTAAGCCGCTTAGAGGATCTGAGTCTGCCCAGGCAAAGCAGTGCGAGTCGGACCGTCCATGCTTATAAACCCTACTGGTATCATCGGGCGACAGGGCTTGAGATGTCATTTCATCT
Organism: Lucinisca nassula; assembly: GCA_963580285.1. Classification (NCBI taxonomy): domain Eukaryota; kingdom Metazoa; phylum Mollusca; class Bivalvia; order Lucinida; family Lucinidae; genus Lucinisca; species Lucinisca nassula. The sequence continues at coordinate 144,332,938 of OY757019.1, read as the reverse complement.
CAATGCCGGGTGAAAGTCCCACAAATTTGGAAGCAACGTCTCCAAAATGACTTATTACGTTGACGGGGACATTAAACCTCAAATCAAACAAACAAACAAACTAAAATTATTCTGAAAAAAAAGGAAAGTGTTGGTACTCGTTAGACTCCTTTCCTGGGGTGGTTCTAACGAGTTCCATTAATTTTTTTATTTTGCTCATGATGCAAGTACCCCCTTAACCCCCACCCCTCCTCCCCCCACCACCCCCCAGCGCCAAGTCAGAGCTTAGCCATCACCAATAGAACTCATTACGGTAACACACCCGTGCAACATAGTGCAATATTAACGTCTCAAAAATGGCTATTTTTCTGCCAAAAATCCGTGATATTTTTCTTATTTAAACTGCAAACATAGGTTGTGGGTGCTCGTTAGAACCGCCTCAATGAGGCGGTTCTAACGAGTACCCACAACCTATGTCTTGGAGCAGAAATAAGAAAATTAATGTTTACCCCCGTAAACCCCAGTTTTCTCTTTATAAAGTGGGGTTTACGGGGCTGTTCATTTCACGGAATTGTTCACGTGAACTAACCGTTAGTTCCTCTGACATTTTTTGCTCTATATAGAGCACGTCTCAATACACATCACGTGAACAAGTCCGTGAAATGAACACCCCCTAAGCCCCACTTTATATAGAGAAAACTAGGGGTTTAATGGGGTATGGCATATTTGTATTTCTGCTCCAAGACAAAGGTTGTGAGTAGTCGTTAGATGCGCCTCAATGAGGCGGTTCTAACGAGCATCCACAACCTATGTTTGCAGTATAAATAAAGATATATTAACGGATTTTCATAGGTAAGTAGCCATTTTGGAGGTGTGAAAAACGCACAAGTAGCACGGGTGTGTTCTCGTAATGAAACAAACAATAGCATTTCACGTATTTGTTAACAGTCAGAAATAGTATGCGAATTATTATTATTGGAGCGTAGCTGTTGCAGAGTAGCTCCAGTGAGATGAGAAGTGATTTCGGCACTACTTTCGGTGTTATTGCAAATGACCCAATCACCAGTGAGAACATAGTACCCCGTGTTAACTTAGTAGATTATTACGCCATGCGTTATCTTCTTATAGACTGCTTCACAGACCACCTATTTCAAACGAATTAGATGAATATGTTAAATAGATGAACTGTGTAGCAGTCTAATCTTTTTATAGTTCAGTTCATTTAACCCAGTTACGGCCCATTTGTACCATAAAATCCCAAACCTGGCAACTTGCAAACAGGACAAACCCAGATCAGATACCAAAGAAAGCGGAGTCTCATAATGACCTTCACTGCATACTTACAAAAAGGTTTAGCCATTTTTGCCCAATATTTCGTGGAAGCCACAACCTGACATCCCGGATTTTAAAATGAACTCATTCCATACTGATAAAAGGTGTTGAGGATTTCATTCGTTTAAAATGGGTTAAGAGTACGCAGTGTGGGTCGATAATGTATTACCAAAATAAGACTGTTGAAATGAGTTTGGACAGGTGCACGTCAAAGCTTATATTGTAAGCAGTAAATTTTGCAGTTTAGACACAGATGAGACGCCACTTGTTGTAGCGTCTGATCTGGGTCTGCTATGTTTGTCCCTAAAAAGGCTGCTAGACATATACTCATAGTATGGGTTAATGTGTGCGTGTGTGTGTGTGGGGGGGGGGGACAATGTTACTTTTTTAAAGCGACCTGTCTGCGTCCTAGGCATGTGACCATAAATAAAGCAATTATCACGGCTCAGACGCAAGTTCGATACCTCCCGGGTTCGGCAACATTCTTTCCAGGAGATTGATCGTGAATTCTGTTCCATGGTGATTCTATCCCTTTCGCTGATTCAAGAAGGGCAGTTGTTGGTTTCCGGTAAAAGACTGTGCACTGTGCTGTATTGACAATACCTAACCAAAGAAATTGCCTTAATGCCAGATATTCGTTAATGGCCTCGTCGAGGCAATTTTTTTTTATATAATAATAACGGAGTATAATGTCTAAACCTCTTCAAATATTCCTATGGATTGATATTGACAATAACTAACCCAAGAAACTGTCGTATGCAAGATCACTTCATAAATGGCCTCACCGATGCAATATATATTTAGAAAATGTTAACAGAGCATAATGTTCAAACCTCTCTGAATATTCCGATCATTTTTGGCATTCGGATTGATATTGACAATACCTAACCCATGAGGCTGTTTTATGCAAGATTACTTTATGAATGGCATGGCCGAGGCAAAATAATATAAAAATGAATACGGAGTATAACAGGTAAACCCGGCTTTGATCATTTTCGGCATACAGGTTGATATTGACAATACATAACCCGCAAAATTGCCTTATGCCAAATTACTATACAAACGACCTCGCCTAGGCAAACTGAAAAATAATTTCGAAGTGTAACTTCTAATCTACTTGGAATAATTTTGACAACTGTTAGCATACAGATAGATAATGTACAGATCTAACCAACGCGATTCCTGAATGCCCAATTTCTTTATTTTAGCCTCGGCAAGGTAAAAATTCACCCACTGACACGATCGTATAACTTCCAAACCGACGGGTATATTTTTATAATGTTTTGCATGCAGATGTAAATTGACAAGATCAAGCTTATGATATTGTCTAATGCCAGATAGCTTTATAAACAGACTCACCGAGGCATTTTTTTAAAGACTGATTACGGATGTATAACTTATAAACTGCTGGGGAAATTATGATAAGTTTTCACATGAAGATAAACATCATCAAGACATTACCAAGGAGAATGTCTAATACAAGATAAATAACCCGAAGGTAATTTTTCAAAAACTGATCACATAAAATAACTTTAAAGCCGCCAAACAATTGTGCAAGCCGCAGTTATTGCACGAACTATAGCTCAGCAGAAATCTTCAAGTAAACTGTAGAACTACATGGTTGCTGTATTGCTAAAAAAAACATTGATTGTGGGAAGTTGATAAAACTGCCTCGTCAAGGCGGTTCAATCAAGTCCCCGCAATCAATGTTTTGAGCAGAGATATAGAGGATCTTACACGAGTGGTCATTTCATATGAAATTTATGAAACGAGCCTTCGGCGAGTTTCATAAATTTCATATGAAATGACCACGCGTGTAAGATTCTGTTTATCATATGACCACTTTATATTTGATTTCATCGTCTTTTAATTTGACAAATTTTCCACAAAACAAATGCAGTGTTGACATGGACGTCGTCATGACGTTACTTAATCCAGTTAAAATGTTATTACACGTGTGGTAATACGATTTTTATTACACGACGTTATCCACTGCTTATCAACGACGTCATATGATAAAAAAAAAGATCACAATTTTGTATGTTAAATTTTCCATTTTTTGCCGAAAATTGAAAATGTATTTGTACAGGCGTGTTTTCCTGATGGTTGTTGCGGGGTCTACACCTTAGCGTGAGTTAATTGCAATATAGGTCTTGTTGCTTTAACACGACTGGGCCAGAATAGCGTCAAATAGCTATGGTCATTGGATCAATGTGAATTAAAATACCAATCAGACGCAAAATCAAATTATCAAAGCTACGCTCCATCAGCACTCTCAGTGCTTTGATTATTATAAGTGGCTATACTTTAAAGAAATATAGGAGTCATAGTGGTTTTCATTATTGTTCTTAATTTTATCAAGATATAAATCGTTTGTACGTGGAAAAAGCACCTCATAATCGAGTACCCACACTCTATGTTTCAAGAGGACGATCACAAATTTTCATCAGAAACATTTTCATTGCTGGAGTCATGTGTTTTATATTCTAGTTTGTAATTTTATGGCCCAGTCAACAAATAAGATAATACTATACATTCAATCAATTACAAGAAAAATTTAATTTACCAAATTCTGAATTTCTAAAATACATGAGCCTTCTTAATAGTATTCCAAAGGACTGGAAAGGTAAGCTTAGACATGAAAACCCTGATGTACCGATTGAATCAAAGTTACTTAACCAAGTTAAAGAAACTTCACACATAAATCAACTTATTTACAGTTGTTTTATGAGGAAAAATCAATTAAACGAAGTTTAATCAGAGAGTAAATGGAACGATATATTTTCAAATGAAACACTGCAATGGAAAAATATTTATATGACAGTATTTAAATCCACAAATGATATAAAATTACGCAACTTTCAGTACAAGTACTTGATGCGTATTGTTCCAACAAACCAGTTCTTAACCAAATGTAATATTGTTGGTTCGTCTCTTTGCGAGTTTTGCAATATGGAGGTGGAAACTGTTATGTTTCGCATCTGTTTTGGGAATGTCTATATGTACAGCAGTTTTGGACATCAGTGTCAGATTTTCTCAGCCAGTGTGGCATAAATACAAATATAAATAATAAAACAGTAACGTTCGGAATTTGTCAATATAAGCTTAAACAAAATGAACTGGTGCAGAATTTTGTTCTTTATTTGGCAAAATATTTTATATTTAGAAACAAGCAAAGGAAACAAGTTCCTAGCATACGTCACTTTAAGATATATTTGGCCAACAGAATCAGAATAGAACAAGTTGGCTGCTTTCAAAAAGCATCCAATAGGTTTGGTCTTGTCAGTCTACATTCTGATTTGAGCCAGCTGATATTATTATCCCACTTAGTGCATTTTTTGAATTCAAAAAATAAACTTTAATACAAAACGTGTATATAAAATTTCGAAGTCTGTGACCTTGGTATCAGGAGGGGTAGGTAGTGATGAGTATTCTGTGGTAAATTGTTTAACGCCATGACAAGTATAAACTAAATGTAACTTACATATGGTTTGCACATGTATAGCACAAAACTTAACCAAACGAAAATGTAAACCGAATTTTTCAAAGGGTCATAACTCTGTTAATATTTGGTGGCATATCTTCACATCTTAGCCTTACTACATACACATTTTAGGCTTGATCGGATGAAAACTGTATAGTAGGATTTATACGGAAACGAAAAAAAGTTTACGAACGGATGGACGGACACCAACCCCGTAACTTAATACGACCGTTTTTTGTGTTTTTTTTTGTTATTGTTGTTTTTCAAACGGGCATATGAAAAGATTTTTTCTAAGTCATCAGGCCTTCTGTAGGGCCTTGGTTATCTATTTCATTTGTTGTTAACGTCCCTGTTAACACTGTATGGGTCTTTTTGAGACATTGCTTCAAATGTTGTGGGACTTTTACTCAGTACTGAGATAAAACGGGCAGATAAAACTCCTTCTCAAGCCCTGTCACCCAATGAAACTAAATGGTTGAAATGCATGAACTCGAGCCACTTTTCCTGTGCAGGCTTAGACTTTCTAGGCGATTTAACACTACTCATGTGCGGCCGGTATCAGCTCTGCGTGGAAGCATCATGCAGCCCAATCTATTTCTTCAAGCCTCGATGGACGGGGGCCGATCAGATCTTGGGGCAATATATATTGGACTGCATGAGCTGAAACCGACCGAACTTTGAAGTATTGCTGAACCGCCTAGGAAGATCTAAGCCTGCCCAGACAAAGTGCTGCGAATCAGACTGTATCTTAAACCTCGGCAGTTTCTTTGAGGTACCCTCCGCAAAAACCTGAAATTTGCTATCCTTCTGTATATCTTTCTGGATCACAATTTAATTGTAAAAGAAACTGATTAGTAAAACGTCAAGTAATGAGTGGAAATAAAGAACACCACTCTCGGCTTATCAGATACAATAGCTCCCATCGAATGCGCCAAAAAGTCTTTTAACAACTCAGTCTGTAACTGGTGGCAGGTCACTTAGTAGTCATGAAGTTTTTGAAATCTGTGCTGGGCTCAAGAACAATAAACAGCGACCCATCAACGTTATGACTTTGTTTCGCTCCCTAAATATTTTATATATTTGGAAGAGTTAGAACCTTCGACCTTGGCACTGACGTTAATTCTAGTAGCAAAGACATGAAATTGTTTTTACACACCCAGCGATCTTTTTATGTTTGGTTTTACGATCCTTTCAAGATTATTTCACTCACATCAAGCCGATCGTTAATCGGAGGTGAGTGAAAACTAGAGTACCCGATGAAAAAACTCCTGACCTTCCGTTGCAGAACTTCTCATTATGTGACCTGAGCCATGCTCAAACATACACCGTTGAGATACCTAATGATTAAGAGTCAGCACTCTTATCTACTAGGCCACGGAGGCCCGTTACACCCAGCGATCTTTACAAATGAGGAAAAATAACGTTCTCTGTCTTTCCAACATTTACATATACTTATTATTAGAGCGTACCGAAACATGTTCAGAATATATAAATCTGTTCCTATCTGTGTGAAGTAAACTTTGCAAGTTTTGTTTATTTGTATTTAACGACCCAGTCAACACTGATTTGGGTCTTTTTTGAGCATGTCAGTGTACCTATCCACGCTTTTCCTGAGCAGGCTTATCCGTAAGCGGTTTACCAGTTCAGTGCACATTGTGTCGCCAAAAACTGACCCCTGCCCTTCCTGAATCAGCGGAAGGGAGAGGATGACCATAGAAAAGATTTCATAATCTCCACGAAAGAATGTTGCCGACCCCGGTAGGTATCGAACCCGAGTCTTCCTTATCGCCAGTCAGACTGCATCCGACTGAGCTACCACAGTCAGCCACACTTTGTGAGTAGTAGTAGTTATGTTCTGTTGTTTTTCGTTTCCATGGCCCCATGGACTTACTCCATAATGGCATTGCAAGACGTAAAATTTGCGAAAATGACTGCTACTCCTGCAAAAGTACTTTCTCTTTGGATATGTCTAAAGGGTATACTCTTAAAGGAAAGAATTTGCTCCTGGGGAGCAAATTCTCCCCTTTTAGAGTAGACCCCTTGAGAAGCAAATTCTTCCCCTTTTAGAGTAGACCCCTTTTTCAGTTGGACAGAGCCAACAGAGTAGCAACCATAAGGTCCTTAAAATTGTATTTCCATAACGAAATCATGCCTATAGAATTGTGATTCCCTTTAATATGTTCTATAAAAGGGTTATCCTTTGGAAGCAAAGAATACACCACAGAACTGAAAAATATGGTGTGCGCATTTTTTCTGAGCCAGACTAGCTAGTTTCGGCCAATAAGGCCTCATCAGTGACCCTAAGATATTTTTCAAATTCCACAATGGAATCAATAATCCCAAAGGACAAGAAAATATAATCTACACTATGATGTAGGGCAGGGAGACGTTTTACCGCCGCCACACATTCCCACACACCAGTTGTAGTGAAGTTAAATACGGTGGGTGACCAATTAATTGGAACACCCTAGCAGTTCGAACACCCAAAATTATTTCAGATTTGTGGCTGAAAACTTTCTCATTTAATTCGAACTCCCAAATTTTTCAGAAATCAGAATTTTTAATACTTCGAACACACACAAAAAATGCCGAAAAATGCATCCAGAACAAGCATTTCGGACCGTTCCCGAGTTTATCATTACAACATCGTACTGGTCGTATATGAGCTAGCGCACGAAAAAAAAAGAAAACTTAGCATGAAATATGTGCGACTTCCAAAGACTCGGATTAACATGCACTCTGTAAGGCAAATGGTTTTCGCTTCTCTCACTTTGGATAGCCCTGTGGTAGTGGAAGGTTCATACCCTCACCGAATACTGATTAGACTGCGAGAAACGCAGGCTGCAAGTGCTTAGATCAACCTTGATGAGCCACAGGAGTTTCGCTTATTTATGTTGTGAAAATCCCATCGTCTGCATCAGGCTCATGCGATCAGCGAAGACTCTAATCGGATTGCATGAATGAGTACGCTAAGATGTGTCTTCGCTGGTTTCTCAACGACCTGCAAACACTGAACATGCGCACCCACAACCGGTATGCAAGGCAAAGGGTTTCACTTAGCCTTGTGACTTCGTAAGATTTAAGGGTTCAGTAAAGACTGATCACATTGCATCGATGTTCAGGCTGATCCTAGTCGGTGATGTAGCATTGTGGCCTACAAAGGCTTGGATCACCATGCATATGCAAGTGTTTTCGCTTTGCTCTCAGACTTGGAGCGTAGCTTCAGCTTTCATTATTATTTGTGTGACAGTGTTACCCTTTTTCCATGTGCTGGGGCATTGATCCAATGCCTCTTTGATAGCAGAACTGCCCCTTTAATATTAATTGAGAGTTTCCCGCCTTTTTCCACAGAACGTCTTTTAGCACGTGCGAGTGAAATTCATGGTTGTTGCATGCAAAAAGGTAGTTTAATTCAGGTTACCTGGTTGGGCTACCCTGGTTTTCTGAGGAGCAAGTGAAGATGCCCATTTATTTCACGGTGACAAGGTTTTATTGGAAGTAATTTCGGGGAACATGATTAAGAAAATAAGTCATATTCGGTGTGGGGGGAAAGACTCAGGTCAGCCTGCACATTCATGCAGTCTGAATAGTCTTCGTTGTTCGTATGTGCCTACCATGGCCTCTGTGCTAATCAAAGAACAACAGGTGAAAAATTATGGCCACATTGGCTAGATGCGCAGGCTAATCTGGTCCTTCGTTCGAAACCTTTTTTATCGCCGTGCGCCGGCTTAAAACGACGGCGTGTACATTTGACCGGCCCAATCTGCTTGCGACGTTACAAACACATCCTAAGCTACCAAGTGCAAGGATCAGTCTGTTCAGATCTCATATCTCGAGTAAAATACTTATTGCGCATGTGCGTTCAGAAAAGACTGATAAGTCTGCACAGTTGTGCAATCGGGATTGTGTCTTCAATGTTCAAGTGGTTTGAAATGTTTCATCGCGAATAAAGTGAAGATCAAATTTGTGTATGATGTCCGCATTTTCTTTTTCTTGTTACTTGTCTAAATAACATGATGGTTTTGCATCCGCACAGTCTAATCAGTCTTCACCGGACTACTTCGATGGGCATTGAATTGCTACATGCCCCCGGCTCACGCTGATTTGAGACTGCTTATTAGTAAACAGGGAACACACAAACAAGGCTGCGCAGTCTCGCCTGAGGCTTCACTATGTGCTTAAACAATATAGGTGGGGGTGTGGGGGGTGTGTTAAGTATCTATGCGCCTAGCTCCACTGGGTAGCTGCACGTGCGGGTTTCAACATCCCATCCCATATATACATGTAGCTGGAGCCGGAACAAAAAAAAAATATTACAGACTATAAGGAAATTCTTTGAAAAATCCTCTTTTTCTTAGATATGGGCTACTCTTAAGAAAAGAATTTGCTCCAAACAAATCAATTTCTGTTATTCCTGAGATCACAAATTGACTCGCCCATTTTAAAGGGAATAGTGATAGTTCAATAGGTGTAAATGTCATTAATGACAATGTGTATCGCATTCAAAGACCCCCTGCACACACTGACTTATTTATAGATCAAACTTTTATGCACTGCATAAGTGATATTTATAACTTCTAATCACGTGCGGATTGACAGGGCCACGGGAAAAAAAAACGTAGTTGTATAAAATATTGAACACAGTCTGATCCAATGTATGGAATTCTTTCAGATCAAACAGTTCTAACACTGATAAATTTCCAATCTGAGATTTTCTAATAATTCCAACACCCGGATCAGTATTTATTTTTTTTACTGTTCGAATTAATTGGCCATTTACAGTATGTGTTCTATAAAAGGGTTATCCTTTGGAAGCAAGGAATACCCCACAGAACTGAAAAATATGGAGTGTACAATTTTTCTGGGCCAGACTAGCTAGTTTCGGCCAATTAGGCCTCATCAGTTACCCTCAGATATTGTCAAAATTCCACAATGGAATCAATGATCCCAAAGGACAAGAAAATATAATCTACACTTTTATATAGTAAAGCTCGGGTTTGCAGGGGTATACATTAATTTCCGTATTCCTGCTCTGAGACACTGGATTGTGAGGACTCGATAGAATCGCCTCGTCGAGGCGTTTCTGTCGACTCCCCGCAATTTATGTTTTGAGCAAAAAAGGCAAATATTCCAATTTTTCTTTTTAAAATTTCTTTTTCTTTGGCCAAAAAATGGCAATGTATTTGAATAGGTGTGTTTCGAAATACGGTAAAAATGGTAGACTAACTGCCACACCTGCCAGGTGTATCCATTTCCCTTAAGATATTTTTATTGTTGGAGTTGAAACGCTTGCTTTTCGGTCTGTTTCGCTATTCAGACAGGCTGTTTCCTGTAATTGCAGTATAGTATTGCATCATCGTTTAAGCTGATTGGTTGAACGCGCCACGTGCCCCTCCATGGAACAGCTACAATCTGGTCATTATACCCGGTTTGCCCGCCTCATGGCGACCAAACCAAAAAGAGATAGCTTTGCTGAATGACAAATTAGCCTTTTTTGAATACAAGTGGAGGAACTTTTTAGATACTCTAAACATGCAATAAATTAATAAGGACATAGGGTCAACGGAACTACCATCGCTTTTCATCACTAAAACACACCTTTATAATTTTGACTCCCTTGAACCACACTTTTATGTAATAGAACTGGCGTTTACAGGGGTAAACCTTGTTTCTCTTGTTTCTGTACTGGGCCATGGATTGTGGGTCCTCGTTGGAACCGCCTCGATGAATGCGGTTCTGGCGCGTGCTCGCGGTCTGTGGTTTGGGCAGAGATGGGAGAAAACGTATTTGTATGGGTGTGTTTTCGTGATGTTATAATCCCACCATCTTTTTTTTTCTTTTTTTTTTTTTCTTTTAAACTTATTGCGACACTTTGTAGAAGGGCTTTTATAAAAATAAATTAATTGCATGACTGTCATTTCGAAACGCTATTTGTAAGCTGTAACTATAATATTGGTGATAGTCCATGTGTACATCAATGTATGTATTCTATGTTACGCTTTTGTATACAGTGTTGTTATAAGAAACAATAAATTAAACAAGAGGACCTGTATCGCTCACCTGAGCTAACAGATTCAAAGTTTAAGGAAGTGCCAACCTTTACTGAAGGCTTTATAGGAGGACATGGTGATGACAGGGTAAGCATTTTCTGAAAATCAAGTAGAATGTAACTCTATGATAAACAGGCTGACCTCACCGGTTTTCAAACTCATTCAAGCTTTTATTCCTGACTTGCTAAGAAGATCCGATCTAAACTGAAGTGGCTATGGTGATGACAAGTTCAAAAACAAGTTTTCAAACTCCTCCAAGCTTTCTGCCTGACTTCCTTGTTTGTAAGTTTCATCAAGATCCGTTCAAAACTAAAGGGGCAGCAGTGATGACAATGTCGAAAATAGGCATTTTCAGCAATCAAAGGCACGTCACTCTATGATAAATGTACCGACTTGGCCGGTATTCGAACTCACCTGAGGTTTTATTCCCAGCCACCTTACATGTAAGTTTCAGAAAGATCCGATCAGACTTGGCCAGTATTCAAACTCATCCAAGATTTTATTCCCAGCCAACACACATATAAGTTTCAGAAAAATCCGATCAAAACTGAAGGGGCTACGGTGATGACAAGGTCAAAATTTGGCATTTTTAGCAATCAAAGGGATATTACTCTAAAATAAATGAGCCGACTTGGCCAGTTTTCGAACTCATCCGAGGTTTCATCCCCAGCCACCTTACATAGAGGTTTCAGAAAAATCCGATCAAAACTGAAGGGGCTACGGTAATGACAAGGTCAAAAATCAACATTTTCAGCCATCAAAGGGACATAACTCTACGATAAATGGGCTGACTTGTCCTGTTTTCGAACTCATCCAAGATTTTATCCCTAGCCACCTTACATATAAGTTTCAGAAAGAGCCGATCAAAACTGAAGGGGCTATGGTGATGACAAGGTCAAAAATCGGCATTTTCAGCAATCAAAGGGACGTAAATCAATGACAAATGGGCCAACTTGGCCGGTATTCAAACTAATCTTAGGTTTTATCTCCAGTCACCTTACATATAGGTTTCAGAAAGATTCGATCAAAACTGAAGGGGCTATGGTGATGACAAGGTAAAAAATCGACATTTTCAGCCATCAAAGGGACATAACTATATAGTTAATGGGGCAACTTGGCCGGTTTTCGAACTCATCCGAGGTTTTATCCCCAGCCACCTTACATATAAGTTTCAGAAAGATCCGATCAAAACTGAAGGGGCTATACAGTGTTGACAAGGTCAAAAATCAACATTTTCAGCAATCAAAGGGACCTAACTCTATGATAAATAGGCCACCTTTGCCGGTATGCGAACTATCCGAGGCTTTATCCCCAGCCACCTTGCATATAAGTTTCAGAAAGATCCGATTAAAACTGAAAGGGCTACGGTGATGACAAGGTCAAAAATCGGCTTTTCAGCAATCAAAGGGACGTTACTCTGTGATAAAAGGACCAACTTGGCTGGTTTTCGAACTCATCCGATATTTTATCCCCAGCCACTTTACATATAAGTTTCAGAAAGATTCGATCAAAACTGAAAGGGCTACAGTAATGACAAAGTCAAAAATCAGCATTTTCAGCAATCAAAGGGACGTTACTCTATGATTAAAGGGCCAATTTGGTCGGTTTTCGAACTCATCCGAGATTTTATCCACAGCCACTTTACATATAAGTTTCAGAAAGATCCGATCAAAACTGAAGGAGCTACGGTGATGACAAGGTCAAAAATCGGCATTTTCAGCAATCAAAGGGACGTAACTCTATGATAAATCGGCAGACTTGGCCGGTTTTCGAACTCATCCGAGGTTTTATCCCCAGCCACATTACATATAAGTTTTATAAAGATCCGATCAAAACTGAAGGGGCTACGGTGATGACAAGGTCGAAAATGGGCATTTTCAGCAATCAAAGGGACGTAACCTTATGATAAATGGGCCAACTTGGCCGGTTTTCGAACTCATCCGATTTTTTATCCCCAATCACCTTACATATAAGTTTCAGAAAGATCCGATCAAAACTGAAGGCGCTACGGTGATGACAAGCATTTTCCCATAGTAAGTCATGGGACCTTGTGGTTGCCATAGGAACCAAAGTTTTAGAGCGATTTCAAAAAAAAAGTTTATGTCATCAATGCCCCACCAGAGGCATGCTATAGATGAGAAATGATTGAGATCAGCCTGCAGGATGCAGAGATATAGCTGCTCAAAAGTGTGGACGGACGACGGACGGACGACGGACGACGGATGACGGAGGACCCACTATACTATAAGCTCCCCTGGAGCCTTCGGCCCAGGTGAGCTAAAAAAAAAAACAAATAAGATAATGTCATGACGGGTAAGTTTTTTTTTCTCTGTTGACCTTCTTTGCGGTTTACCAGTACTTAGTGATTGATTGATTGTATTGGAGTTTAACGGCCCAGTCAACAATATTTTAAGTCATTTTTGAGCCGGTCAGTTTACCTATCCACACCTTTCCTGAGCAGGCTTATACGTAAGCGGTTAACAATTACAGTGTAATATTTCGCCACAAACTGACAAATGACCTTCTTGAATTAGCGGAAGGGAGAGAATAACCATAGAAAATATTTCATAATCCATTTCCACGAAAGAATGTTGCCGACCCCGACAGGTATAAAACCGGCGTCCTCCTGATCACCAGTCAGACGCTCATCCGACTGAGCTACCGAGGCCGGCCACCAGTGCTGAGTAAGATCGTTCTCTGGCAGTAGCGTGGACCAATGGCCGTGTCGTCAAGCAACCGTTCTTCTTAAGGCGTCTCCGAAAAAAATAATTGTAATTTATAAACATGAAGGAAAGGACACAGTCGCAAAATAAAAAGATCATAAAACAAAATGAGCAAAATGGTCCTGTATCGCTCATCTGTGGACCATAAAATCATTAGCGATGTTTTGAAAAAAAGCAACAACAACAAACAAATGTAAAGAAAGGTAAGACATGTTTGTTAACCTGATTCATGTAAATGCATATACAGTCGAACTTCAATGGCTCGAACACCTTTGGGACCTCGAAAATCTGTTCGAGGCAGGGGTAGTTCGAGCCACTGAGGTTACTGTCAGGAGGCATAACGAGATACTTTTAGACATCTTTTCGGTGTTCTATAATGAATATGTATGCTGTGTGTACTCATTAGAATCGCCTCATCGAGGCGATTCTAATGAGTACACACAACATACATTTGCAAGATAAAAGACTAAAATCTCGTTAATTATCACCCGCTATTTCTTATGTAGAGGATTTCCCTAGGGGCTCAAGAAAGGGTTCGACTCAGCCATAGCAAACGAGCCATCGGTGTTCGAGCCATCGAAGTTCTACTGTTCTCTACAGATCAAGGCGTCACTTGTTTAAAACCAACGACGTCGTTAGCTAAAGAATCGTTAAAACTTTGATCATGTAATATGGCAAGTATTCTATTATTTTTGCTGAAAAAATGAGAGCAGCTTTTGCAAATTCAAAAGCTACTTAAATTTTTTCAGCAAAATAACAGAATTTTAGATATTGCACTTGCCAGAACAGATAACAATAGGGCCCCAAACGAGCTCGTTAGGCTCACGATGCTTTGAACAAATGGCCCCAGGTTGTCAATATTTTTGTACATCAGCCGAACCAGTTGGCCCCTAGGCTACAATTTGAAAATCTTCTTTTTGTTTAATTTATTGTTTTTTTTTTTTTTATTCACACAGAACATAAAGACAGTCATAACATATATTAATTGTATGTCAAGAGCATTGGTTATACAGTTACGTTAGTGGAGACCGGAGATAGTCCGGCCTCGGGGCATGTTCGGCATATGGCTACATTTAGCATGTCAACCAGGCTACAGAGAAATGTGAAGTCATTTATGACGATTTTATCTACATCAGTACATAATGGCCGCCTTGAAGCATATGGCATAGATTTTGGAACCGAAATCGCGTTTTCGTGGATGCTGAGACAATTTTTCATAGTAATTACAGTTTTTATTTTTCTTAAAAAGTGTTATGATTCCGATTTCATTTCTATACATTTATTACGGTACGATAATGCGCCTTACACTCATGATAGATGTTGGTAACTGAGTCTGAGACTACTTTGTAACATAACTTAAAACACAATTCTAACACAGCGCGCCTATACAGGCAATGAAAAACAACTGTGTTTTATTCTACAACAAATCACGGCAAGGAGGAGCGTGACGAATGACGTCATTCAAAACTGCAAAGATATGACGTCACTAGTCGATTTCCTTGACGTTGGACGGTGTAGCGTCATTTTCTCGCATCGAAAACGTTAGAAAAGGATATAAATGCATGTGTTTCAGTCGATAATTTTAGCGGGATTTCTTCTAACAATGGCGAAAAGTTGTGAGAATTTGAAGGAAACAACAGCATTATTGCCGAGTTTCAGATTGTTAGAATCGAAATAGATCAGCTCTAGCTGGTGATTTGTTAGGTAATAAATCACAGTTTGTCGGTCAGTTGTAAGTAGACAAATCACGCGCGCTACGCGCTCGTGATTTGTCTACTTTACAACTGACATCCAAACTGTGATTTATTACTCAACAAATCACAGCTAGATCTGATCTATTTCTTAAGTAAATTAACCATATCGCTAGACAAGAAGAAAGAAATATTGTCCTACACTAAATTGTCTGGTGATACATTGGCACTCAATATGACTGACAAGGACTATTTTAAAACGTAATCCTCTAAGTACTTGGGTGGTTTGGTAAGAGGGAGGGGGGAGTTTGGCTGGGACTCAACGATGGTCTCAGTTATATTCAATGGTTTGTCCTGAGGAAGGTGTACTATATCATGCATGGCTTCTGGTGCCTCCTATATATCACAAGGCACATTGGGAGACCCAAGAATTAATGACACTTCGGGTGGGCGAGATGTACCGGCATCCTGCTCAACAGGTTGGGTAAGTATGGAAGGTACGCTAACAAAGGAAGATGCTTTTGATTGATAGATACTGTGCAACACTCTTCATCGCTATCACTATTCTGGAGATAATTCAATGGAACTGACCACAGCTTCTCATTAGGCACGCGGTAGCATGCAGATACTTTGACTTTGTACGATGACGAGCGCAATTAATTCCCAATGATTTTTTTTTTTATGAAACACCATTCACCATTAATGAGCACAACTAAGTACCTATCGCGCGCCCTAGTTTCATCCCTGTTTGCATACAAGTAAACTAAATCTCCAACCATCAACTGGTCTGATGGTAAGATCTTATTGCTCTTGTGTTTTGAAGCAGGACTGGCAGTGTGATTCAACCAACGATTTTTGTGCTGTTGGGTAATGATATCGCGATCGGAAATGGGTAGCTGCTCATGTGTAAATTGACTGCGCTGCGTCCACATTTCGCAAGCTGATATGCCCGCGTACGTGATCCGCGAGTTCAATCTAGCAACGGCTGTAGTGAGTTCTGAAAGAGTGACAGAACCGCCTCCTGGCTGCTGGCGCAGGAGTTTATCCAGTAATTCTGAAATTGCCTTTTCAGCCACAGGAATTTTAGTGGCATTTTTACACGGCTAATATCTACAGATATGTTGAGACGCTGAAGAACGGGGTCATCTTTCAGAGCTACGAATCCCGGCGCAGGGGTCTGTTCTGATGACAGCAATGGTTCCATCTATAGGATGAAGTTCCAAGCATAAACACGCTAAAGCGTGACGCAGCATTTCATGTCTTTCGTCGGGATGAGACAAGCTGCTGTGTATGACGACACTGACTCTCGAAGAACTAGATAAGTTGACGGTTTTGTTTTTCAAACCTCAGCAGCAAATGACATGCCGGTCACGTCAGGGGTGGGGGGGGGGGGTCTTCTGAGGACTGTGTCACGAGTGGCGTGGGAATTTTAAGTGATGAGCACACATGACAGGAATCTGTAACAGATTCGATTAGGCCAGCCATGTCGAGAGCGTAAAAGTGGCATTTCATTACCAGTTAAAGCTGGTGTTTTAGGGATGATCAAGTATAAGATGTAGGGCAGTAACTAAACCATGGACAACAGGCCTTGGAACTGTGGTAAGTTCCTAGTTTGGGACAAAGGGTCATTACGGGGTACAACTAACAATCCATCCTTTGCAATTGTAGCAACGGAAAGGTAACGTTTGACATCCTTAACGTTTGTGAGTTTCTACGAAGGGCGCGTACCCTGTTTCAAGTGGACATGAACGCGAGGAAGATCATCACATTCAGACGAATATCCGATTAAGGGAAAGTTCTTCGGGACGCCGAAAAACACTGTGCGCCTCTAAATCATCATCGTTGCTGCAACTCTACAAGCTTATCGCGAGCATATTGGGGAACCTTGCCTTTTCGTTGAGGAGGTTGGGTGGGACCCATTTTGTATTGTAGCCTCAAATTTACCGAATGCGCCATTATATGTCGTAAATTGTGGACTGAATACGTCATCGTACCTTTGTAATAAATTTTTTATCTCATCGCGCACATCCTAACTTTCGATATCATCTTAATCAAGTTTCACCGTGTCTGAATGATACGAGGAACACGTGGAAGTCGGTTTTGTGGCAGCAACATGAGGCTGGTCATCACCGAGGCTTGTACACATTGGGGTACTTTGGCGGATCTGACAGAAATGTTCGTGCTTATGAACAATTCGGGGGTCTGTGAAGAAGTTAACTATTCTGACTCTCCCCCCGATGCACACTACTAACTAGGGCTGTGCCCAAAATTTGGGTGTTTTGGTGCAGTCTGGATGGTCTTCAATGGAAAGTGTGCAGTCACCTTCTTTGGCAATCTCTTGAGGTACGCTTAACTCTTAAAATCTCCAGGCCAGATAACTCATGTGGTAGGGGATCTTTGGACAATGGCCAGGGTACGACGTATGCGGTTGTATGGGGATTCAGGTAAGGACGAGCCATAATAGACCACTTGGGAATCACCAATTTGATGGGCGTACAGAATGTCATTGGTATTCATGAATGGAATGCCAGCCAATTTATCAATATCAAGATCATTGGCAACTAGAGCTTGAAGATTCAGATCAACAGTGTCACATGACACTAGTAAACGCGTTTCTCCGGCAATAGATAAGGGAGTAACTCCATCGGCCTGCAACGCTTTCTGAGAACTTTTGGTAATATAGCGCCAATAGACTGAGCAACAGAAGATTTCATCATGGAAATCACAGCACCAGTGTCCAAAATCAACTGTAATTGATGGTGCCAATTGAAAACTTTTAACTGAGGAGATTATTTTGATATTACACGACGCAAAGTGGACAGAGGATGGTTATGTGTCGGTACAGAGCTCACAGAATTTGAATTCCTGATGACCGAACGCAAAACCTTGGACTCCGCGGATGCACGAATTTCTTCCAGTAGACTGCTAAGAGATTGAGATATTTCAGGTTTAATGGGGGACAAAGTCTGTGACCTTAACTCAGTACCGTATCGCTTCTGAACTAAGGTAGGTAGGTCGGAGTGAATCAGGCGTAACCATGTCAGTACTACAAAATTTTCGAGTGAAGGCGGTAAGTCTCCATCGTTATCAGGAGTCTCACCATAGTGGCGGATACCACCGTCTGATTTCAGTAGGTTGCCCTCCACAAAGCTACAAGGTCGTTGATACAAATCCTCAGGTCGTTCACCTGGTTCCAAATGTATACTATCGAAGGCCAGAAAGTGCGACCCACAGGATTGAAAGCAAAACTGAAGTCGTATCCACTGCCATATATGGGCCATCGATGTAGAATTCTTCATAATAGTAATTCTAGATATGATCGGACAATAATAAGCAATCTGCCTCTGGAACAGTCTCTGCATCATCAGTGAATCTTCGTAGCGGGTTTGCAGCAGATGTTTTAAACCACGTGGACGACCCGTTAAGCAGAAAGGAGGCAAAATTCGGGTCTAAAGAAAGCGTGTACTGTAACTTCTGCCTCCATGCTTCGAAAGATGTTATTGGCTCATGTTAAGTGAGGGAACATTGCTTTGGGGCACGAACAGCCATCCTGTGAAAGTTTCTGCAGTAATTCTATCTGCTACGAAAGTATGTCGAATAAACCACTCGCCGGTAACCAGCTCCAAGACAACAGTCTCGCCAAACCTAAGAATAGGTTAAACTGTCACAACAAACCATAAGAACTGAGTCTCTTGTACAAAGGAATGAGTAAAAGTTCGCTGCCACCACGCCAGGAATGAATAGTAACAGTATTTGACGAGAACGATGATGTTAGATAGTTTTATTTAACACAGGTATCTCTGACTTTCCCAAACAAAATACAGTCAATCCAAAACAGGAGCACTACTCCGGCTAAAAACACACATCTAAAACTGCAACACCAATATGCGTTACTACTACAACAGTACAGTATGTATGGCGAAGGGGCTAGTTAGGCCTTTTAAATCTGGGCAAGTTCGGCCATCATCACCCGATCTCTTTGACTAAAGTTCCCTTAATCGGATAGAGACATATGAAGATTTATGTCGGCCTTACTTGCACACACAGTTTTCGAAGACCCAGCTGTATAATAGTCATTCCAAAAGTTAACGTTTTCTAATATGGGGCCGTACTAGCCCCGGTCTCACTTTCCTCACGTACAGGTATTTAAACTTTTTTTTAAACTTTAAGAAAAGTTTATGTTTTAATTACAGATCGGAATTGAAAACATGTGATATATGCGTTATATATTTACATTACTTTCCTCTCTATAGGTTAGTTCTGTGAAATATATTAATAGTTCAGGACAGTTACTGTGAGACGAACCTGCCCCATTGGGGCATGTTCAGCCATCATGACCCGATCACTTTAACTAAAAATACTCTTTATCAGACAGAGACATAAGAGGGCGTATGCCCGGGCTAGTACGGCTACTTCTACTTTGCATATCAGAGCTGTTTTGTTTGTGCCGTGTGGTGGCTGTAAAAGGTTTCTCCGTACATGCATTTAATGCTCTTATTTTTTCAAATCCTTAGAGATTGCTTTTGCAATTGCTCTTCATCGTTCCTTAATTTGACAACATTTTGATACCTCTTGAAGGTCTTGATTGGACAAATTATCGTATCTCGTTATACAACAATTACTTGTTTGATATCTATGGGCTTTTTATAGGCATAGCTGTTTTGTGGGCATTTGTTATACTCGCCTTCTATTTGAAGCGCCTTCTATTTGAAGGATTTACAGTTCTTCCGTACACTGTTTAACTTAATATCGCTTTAGTCTGGACGGCATCGCCTCTTTAAACAAATATAAGCGTCACAAATTAAGATCTCCCCTTAATATCACAAATAGATTTAAACTCAAAATATCTTCCCTTAGGTTACATTCTGCTTCTTTTTTACGGATTCCCCATTCTATTAATAATTTTAGTGCTATGTTGCCGTCGGTATGCCACGTAAAATCGATTTAAGCCCCCCAGTGGAAATCATTCCACTGACCGTTCCAAGGCGGTTCTTCTGTGGCGGTTTATTTATGGTGTTGTTTGTTACTTACTGTGTGTATCACTTGTGTCTTCTTATTTTGGATGGCCATATGGCCATTTTGTGGGAAAGTAACTGTCCTTATGGCCTTCCTTTGTTTAGGTTTCCATTATGGTCTGGTCGCTTGTTTGTGTTTCTTTCCCTTTGGTGTCTTTGATGGGTGGAGTAAGTTAATTGTATCGATTCCTGATCTTTGTTTTACTTCTACTTTGGCCCATAAATTTGTTTTCTGCCGCTTCCGTTAATTTAAGTGGAGCTGGTAGTACTATTTTATTTAAAAATAATCTGAGAGTTAGCGTATCTCCTATCAAATCGCCCATTCTTCGCAAATATACCAACTCTTTCAGAAGAAGTGGAATGTATCCTAGTATTTCCAAGTGCAATGCTAAGAGGTGCAGGTGCTGTTCACATTTATGCACTGTGTCTACCGTTTCTTCATTTGCAAACGGTAGACGTTTTGCTGTAGTTAACATGTCCGATTTGACATGTAAGTCTACGGATTTGATAAATGTAATAACCTGACATACTGCGAATTGTAAAATGCAGTATGTCAGGCAAACTAATCGCATGTTAAAAACACGATTTAACGAACACTAACGTAGAATTAGTAAAATAGAAGTAGAGGCAATGATCAGGAATCGATACAATTAACCCACAGCTCCAATCAGAGACACCAAAGGGAAAGAAACACAAACATGAAGCAACAGACCCCAACGGAAACACCAACAGCGGAAAGCCAAAAGGACAGTTACTTTCCCACAAAATAGCCATAACGCTATCAAAAATAAAATAATATAAGCGACACAAACACCCAAAGACAAACCATTACAAAAATAAACAGCTACAGAACAACGGCCTAAAGACTAACGTACAGGTCACTCTATAAAAGATGTTTCTATACAGCCAGTTGAAAAAAATAGTATGATGTAAATTCTACAGCTAGGTTTAAAATTATTAAACGGCATGAAACTGAATTAAAATGTATTAAATTACTACACATCTTTTCCATTGGGTTTTAATGACAACATTTATCATGAGAGCAATATATCTAAAATGCCCAACTTTGATATTTTCCCGCTCTTTGACTGTCGAAAGCTTAAAACTGGATCGCACGGCACCAGCAAAAATGGTAAATATAAACGTAAAATGCGTGCTTTCTGTCTCTGGTCGGGCCCATCGGAGTCTAACTGTTGGTTTTCTTTTGCTCCAGCATTTCAGTGGTTTCTTGCTGTCGAGTGCTCACCGTTGTCTCACCTCTGTGGTTCTTTGATTTTTTGTGTTCACGGAGATGTTGCACTAATGAGTTAGGAGGCCTTCATGCGGACTGAACAAATTATTTGTCTAAATTGCGACGAAAGTAAAGGCGAGGATTGTGGCCACGTAAAATCGATTTAAGCCCCCAGTGGAAATCTTTCCACTGACCGTTCCAAGGCGGTTCTTCTGTGGCGGTTTATTTATGGTGTTGTTTGTTACTTACTGTGTGTATCACTTGTGTCTTTTTTAATTTGGATGGCCATATGGCCATTTTGTGGGAAAGTAGCTGTCCTTATGGCCTTCCTTTGTTTAGGTTTCCATTATGGTCTGGTAGCTTAATGTTTGTGTTTCTTTCCCTTTGGTGTCTTTGATGGGTGGAGTAAGTTAATTGTATCGATTCCTGATCTTTGTTTTACTTCTACTTTTAAAAGAAACAGTACTAGACTTAATTGACTGTCCATAATATTATTAAATCATGGCCGTCACTAAATGTTTGCTTTTCTAAGTTCATTACCCATTTCTACATTATGCATTCTGGATACCGAGGCAAATTAATTTCTACGGTAGTTCTTATCAGATATACGACGCAGCTCTTTTGACTAGCGGTTATACTCAGCATATTCTTCGTTCTTCCATCGATTCTGAAATTAATCACGCACCTCATTACATAAAAAAGCCTTCATTAATAATGGTTGGGATTTTATAGATACACCTAGTATCTTCAGGGTCAGTTCGGTTATTTTATCCATTCCTGCTTATTTTCAATATACTGAAACACCCATCATTTGCTATAAATACAATATTCCTGTTAGGTCTATCATTTTTAATTTCAATAAACTTGTTTCTGAGCTTAATATTGACACTAACACTCCTGATGCGTGTGATTGTAAAACATCAGCGAATAGCTATCCTGCTGCTGGTCATATTTTTACTGGTAATTTAAAATTATTCTTGATTCTAGGATACGTAATATAACTTCTAAAGGACCGAAATATTGATTTCCTTCTAAAATTGATTTCAATAAATGTAGAGATAAAATCGCTGTTGCCTTGAAAGAATTTGGTAATCGATGGCGTAAACGAGAGTATGTTGAGATAAAGCTCTAAAAGAATGGAAACTTGACATTCTGAAGTTAGTGAACAAACGCATTTCTTTTTATTTGCAAATACGAACTTATTAACTCCAAAAGACATCTTTGCGTTACCTTAAACTAGGTATTGCATAGGAGGTTTGTTTTGGCTTGAGCTGATTAGGTCACTAACAATGTGGTCGTTGTTTGACGGCTCCACTATGTTAACACTCTTCAGCAAGAACTTGGTGGCACTAAGGCCTATGAACTTTAGCCTTTTGCTGTAACGAGGGCTTTAGGTGATGACCATATTTGTCATTCAGCCACCAAATTTGCTGTCTGTATTACAGAAGGCCATGACAAGCTTCCTACGTTATATTGGTTACCTAAACTTCATGATCATACAAAGCACGGTCTATTGCACATTCAAGCTCTTGTACCACCACCGAACTCTCCAAATTGTTAACTTCATGTTTTACTGCCATAAAAACATGTGATAAACTGTTGCAACAATGACTTCAGCACCCAATTTCGTAAAATCATTCTTCGATATAAAAAGATTAGGTTCAACATTAATGTTATACGACAGACTGCATGCATGGTAGTTAACCCAATCACGGATGACAACTTTACTCCCCTCTTTAATTGCACGCAAGTGGGTCAGGCCTAAGATTCTATAACGGTTCCAGCGTAAAGGCTTATTGAGAATTAGAGATATCTAATTCAAGGGAATGTTGGTTGGTGCCTGATGCTCTGTCTCAATCGGGCCCATCGGAGTCTAAATGTTGGGATTCGTTTGCTCCAGCATTTCAGTTGTTTCCTCATCGTTGTTTCATCTCTGGGGTTGTTTGATTATTTGTGTTCACGGAAAAGCCAAAATGCATTTGAGCTCTTTAAAATCTTTAACATTAAAATTGTCTAAGTCTGTGACATTGACCTTGAGGTCATAGGCATGGGTGGGGGTATTGCTGAATAAAACATTGTACCTATATCTGTCATCATATGAACCAAAGCCACCATAAAAGTTCAGGTTCTACCAGGTACAAATACCTTAACTGGAGTCTTTAACATGGAAAATTTCCAAGTCCATGACCTCGACCTTGAGGTCATGGGTATTAGTGGGGGTATCGCTGAATAAAACGTTGGACCTATATCTATAATCATACCAAATATGAACCAATTCTATCAAATGGTTTGGAAAATATGAGTTCTAAAATGTTCAGGTCTACCTGTTACAAAAACCTTAACCTGAGTCTTTAACATTGAAAATTTCTAAGTCTGTGACCTTGACTTTGAGGTCACAGGCATGGGTGTGGGTATTGCTTAATAAAACTTTGGACCTATATCTATCATCATACCACAGATGAACTAGTTCCATCAAATGGTTAGGAAAATATGAGTTCTAAAAGTTCAGGCTCTACCTGTTACAAAAACCTTAACCTGAGGTTACAGGATCAAGTACGTACACATACACGTACAGACGGGCGTACACATGTGTGCACGTACGCACGTACGGAAAACCGAAAAACTATATGCTCCCGGCATCATACGATGCGGGGGCATAAAAAGATTGGGTACAATATTAATGTTATACGACAGACTGCATGCATGGTAGTTAACCCAATCACGGTTGACAATTTTGCTTCACTATTTAATCACATGCCGGTTGGTCAGGCCTCAGATTCTAAGACGGTTCGAACGTAAAGGCTTATGTTTGTTGGTACCTGATTCTCTGTCTCTAGTCGGGCAAATCGGAGTCTAACTGTTGGTTTTCTTTTGCTCCGGCATTTCAGTGGTTTCTTGCTGTCGAGTCTTCAGCGTTGTTTCATCTCTGTGGTTGTTTGTTTTTTGTGTGTTCACGGAGATGTTGCACTGACGAGCTAGGAGGCCGTCATGCGGACTGAACAAATTATTTGTCTTAATCTTGACAGAAGTAAGGGCGAGGATTGTGGCCACGTAAAATCGATTTAAGCCCCCCCCCACCCCCCCCCCCCCCCCCCCAGTGGAATTTGTTTCCGCTGACCGTTCCCAGGCGGTTCTTCTGTCGTGGTTTATTTTTGTTATGGTTTGTCTTTGAGTGTTTGTGTCGCTTATCTTATTTTAATTTGGATAGCCTATTGGCCATTTTGGAGGAAAGTAACTGTCCTTTTGGCTTTCCACTATTGATGTTTCCATTAGTGTCTGTTGTTTCATGTTTGTGTTTCTTTCCCTTTGGTATCTCTGGTGGGGGCTGTGGGTTAATTGTATCAATTCCTGTGTCCTCCATAAAACTAGCAAGTTGATTTTTTACGAAAACACGCCTATTCAAATATATTGGTAAAAGGTTACCTCCTTAAAATAAAACAAAAATCAGATAAAAATCCTGATAGTTTTTATATTTCTGCACAAAACATATATTGTGAGCACGCACTCGTTAGAACCGCCTCGGTGAGTCGGTTCTAATGAGTACCCACAATCTATGTTTTTGAGCAGAAATAAGAAAAGTAATGTTTACCCCTGTAAAAATCAAAAACGAGTTCCTTTAAGAGCAATGAAAACATTCATAAGAAAGAAGATGGGTCATACTACGTAGAACCCCAGATTTACTATCTAAAAGTGGGGTTCAATGGGATCAGAATTTAATAGGCGTGTTTTCGTTGTGTTTCATACAAACCAGAAGCTTTTCAAGATCCAATGCTTTCAATTCTCACAAATAAATACTAGTTTATCAAATATTTCCCACGCATTTACACGAATATACTCAAATAGCTTTGTTTCCTCAGTCTACGCAGCCTCACACTATCCCCACTGTGGTACATTCAATAGATTGGCTTAAGAAGTTTGCAACATCCTCTGCAGCTTGAATCTGTTCACTCATCACGATAACACACCCGTGATACATAGTGCAATTATCACAACTCCAAAATGGCTGCTTTTCCGATGAAAACCAGTTATATTTTTCTTATTTATACTGCAAACATAGGTTGTGGATGCTCGTTAGAACCGCCTCATTGCGGCGGTTCTAACGAGTACCCACAAACTATGTCACGGAGAAGAAATCAGAAAAACAATGTTTACCCCCTTAAACCCCAGTTTTCTCTATATAAAGTGGGGTTTAAGGGGGTGTTATTTCACAGACTTGTTCACGTATTGGTCAGGAAGTTTGGTCTTTATCCTTTTCCTGGTTGCTTGGATGATCTTTGTTTTCGCTGGAATGCATGAAACATAAATCCAATTAAGAACAAGACCTACAAACATTCCTGTACTATAAGTAAACATTGAATATATAGACCACGGGTAATCATTGTTTGCGAAAGTCATATTTTCGGAGAGGATCATTTTTGTCAAAATTCACTGGAATTGCGGCATTGGCCTTCGAGCTGTCGTTTATTTATTTATTTTTTTTTTTTTTTGTTTGTTTCCATTTTCAGCGATCCCATTGGAAAGATTTCAGCAATTTTGGTAAAGGATCATCAAAGAAACATTTCCTTGAAATTATTTTGCAAAGGTAAAGGGTCACCCAAACATATTTCTATTTCCAAAATAATGCTGAAATCGAGCCATCTGCCTTTAAGATTTTGCTTAAAGGTTTTTCTGTTTTAGATCACTGGCCATTTGTTCAGCCGAGTGGAACTATTTTAGTAATTTTGGTAAAGGGTTATCCAGAAACAGTTTTGCGAATATATGGTTTTGAAATCGGGCCATTTTCCTAGTAGGATATGTGGTTTTAAGGACTTTTAGCTCTGGCGGCCATTTTTTCAACAGCGCGGGATAATTTAAGCAATTTCAGTTACGGGCATTAAGAGGTATATTCCTGTGAAATCGTTTAGAAATTAGGCAATTGGCCTGCGAGATGTCGTTTAAAGATTGTGTTTTCATCTTTAGCTCTGGTAGCCATTTTGTTAAGCCAATCTTAACAAGTTCAGCAACTCAAGAAAGATTCATTAGAAAATAATTGCAAACGGGAAATTTGCCTAGGAGAAGTTGAAATTTAAAGATATTATTTTTTTTAGCTCTGGTGGCAATTTTGAAATGAATTTAGCAATTTTTGTTTTGTGTCATAGAGAACATTCCCGTAAAATTATTTTAATATCGGATCATTTACCTGGAGGAAGGTTTTGTTTATACGTTTGTGTCTACTTCATGCTATTTTGTCAAGCCAATCTTAACAAGTTCAGCAACACAAGAAAGATTCATTAGAAAATAATTGCAAACGTGAAATTTGCCTAGGAGAAGTTGAAATTTAAAGATATTATTATTTTTAGCTCTGGTAGCAATTTTGAAATGAATTTAGCAATTTTTGTTTTGTGTCATGGAGAACATTCCCGTAAAATTATTTTAATATCGGATCATTTACCTGGAGGAAGATGTCGTTTATACGTTTTTATCATATGACGTCGCGTCTGAGAGTGTAATAACGCCATGTAATATTTTCGATAATCCACTAGTGGATTAAATATGCAAATTAGCTAGATAGGTCCCGTAACGTTACATGTACGACGTCCTTTACGACGTAAGGTTTAGTAATGGCGGAATATTGACATTTTTGTAAACAATCGTGAATAAAATGCGTTTTAAATGTCATATGATAAATAGAATCTTGCATTCGTGCTCATGTATTATTGAATTTATTAAACTCGTTGAGGAAAAGGGATAAAATGCTCGGTAAAGCCTCGCATTTTATCCCTTTTCCTCCACTCGTTTAATAAATTCAATAATACATGATTACTCATGTAAGATCCTCTATGTGTCTACTTTATGCTCTGGTAGCCATTTTGTTCAGTGGAGCGGAAAATAAAAAAAGAAACAATCAGGAACTGATACAATTAGATCCGCCCACAACATCACAACGAAAAGAAAACGAAACGTGGAGTTACGACACTAAACAATACAGGCAGCTGGTAAACCGAGTAAGTAGCTCTTTCCCAAACAGATGGTGACTCAATTAATCCGAACGTAACTAAAACACATACCAAATGGGGGGAGAGCTACATTGTCCGTTAACTGCGCATGTCATGTTCTTTGACACGTGTTTTGTGTCTGAAAATTAAGAGCGATATATGAGCCCCGCCAAGCGAAAGTGTGCCTTCGAGCATTCCGTCATGACAAATTTATTCCCAGCCATTCAGAGGGGCCAGGGATATGGCTTTCTGTCTGAAGGTTCCTCTTGATTCACTGCTTGTATGAGCGAGCAGCGAAGGTTCTAGCGAGACTGCGCGGATGCGCAGGCTCGCCTGAACCTTCGCTGCTCGCATAGGCGATAAGTACCTAAATCGCTTGACGGGGCCCATATGTCTTATCATTTTAATAAAGGCGTAACTATACCGAATTTAGTGACACAGAGGCCTTTCTGATATTCAATCTTCATCAGCGTATCTCAACCCAAAAGTTTTGAAACCGAAACGGATGATGGACAAGATCCGGCAAACACAGCACATCCCCATCCGAGCACACACCGACCGACGTAGCCTATGAAACAGGTCAGCTGGAGGCATCAGGCAAGAGAGCCTATCCGCGGACTTATAGGCGTCCCCCACCGAGCCAACATCAGCAAACATGACCCACACTCCACGGAAGACCCGGGCATCAGGAAGGAGATGTCCAAAGTAGCGAGACTTGCAAATTTAAAATATAAACAAAAAGTGTAAACCAAATCCGCTAAGATACATGTCTCACCTGACAAGTCAGTCTTAGTTTTGGAACAATTAGAATTTTCTGCTGCAAAAATTAAAGATATAATATAGTTATTTAAATCAGTACTTGAGCACTGACGTCAACACCGCAATATCAACCTCAGCACTAAGGAACTGATACTGAGCTGATGATACCCTCGGGGACGAACGAATCATCCACCAGCAGAGATATCGACCCAGTGGTTGCAATTAAGGCGTAACTATACCGAATTAAGTGACACAGAGGCCTTTCTGATATTTAATCTTTATCAGTGTATCTCAACCCAAAGTTTTGAAACCGAAACGGATGATGGACAAGACCCGGCAAACACAGCACATCCCATAAACCAGAAAACGCCATTGCTTGCCGTGATATATCACACGCTGGTACATATTTTCTTAAGGGAAATGGGAAAACCTGCAAAGATATTTTTGTCACCCATCTCAATAGGGGTCAACTCTTAAAGGAAAGAATTGGCTCCCGAGGAGCAAATTCTTTCCTTTAAGTGTAGACCCCTTTTTTCAGTGGGAAAGGGCTTACAGAAAAGCGATCAGGAAGTCCTGAAAGTTGTCTCCCTTTGAAACATGGCGGTCAAATCTGCCAGGTGTTCCCATTCCCCTTAATATACAGAAAACTGGAATTTTCCATAAAAACACTATAAATAGTGGGTACCAAGATTCCCCAGCGTAGAGCGGTACCGAGGGTAACGATTTCAGCTCTCTCGGAAGAGAATAACCCAAGAAAAAGTATAGCCCAATGATGTCTCTTGCAGTTCCTTTCTGATTTTAACTCCGGTGGCTATTTTATCCAGCGGAACAGAATGATTGAAGCAATTTCGGTAGAGAGTCACAAACGGAACATTTTTTTATCGGGGCATTAGCCTAGGAGGAGATGTCGTTTAAAGTTTGTTTGCTTTTCTATTTTATTTCTGGTGTCATTTTTTTTCCTGAGCGGAACAATGTTAAAATTAAGAAATAGCTCAGCTCTAACTGTGATTTGTTGTGTAATAAATCACAGTTTGAAGGTCAGTTGTAAAGTTGACAAATCACGTGCGCGTAGCGCGCGTGATTTGTCTACTTACAACTGACCGACAAACTGTGATTTATTACACAACAAATCACAGTTAGAGCTGATCTATTTCGATTTTAACACGCTGAAAATCGGCAATAAAGTTGTTGTTTCCTTCAAAATCTCACAACTTTTCGCCATTGTTAGAAGAAATCCCGCTAAAATTATCGACTGAAACACATGCATTTATATCCTTTTCTAACGTTTTCGATGCGAGAAAATGACGTTACACCGTCTAACGTCAAGTAAATCGACTAGTGACGTCAATAATTTGCAGTTTTTAATGACGTCACACGTCACGCTCTTCCGAGCTGTGATTTGTTGCAGAATAAAACACAGTTATTTTGCATTGCCTATATAGGCGCGCTGTGTTAGAATGTTTGGTAAATTGTCATAGAGTTAAACTTTGTTACACATATTTTGAAATCAGGCCATTCGTTTAAGATGAGATGCCTGTTAAAGGTTCTTGTGGCCATTTTGTTCAGTGGAGCGCAACGATTAGAACAATTTGGTAAAGACATATATGAGGAACATTCCTAGGAAATTATTTTGAATTCGGGTTTTCCTGGAAGAAGATGCCGTTTGAGTAAATTGGTGACAGACCGACTATTTTAGCGCTGGCGGCCATTTTGGTTAGCACAGCAAACCCATTTAAGCAAGTTGGTAAAATCTATGGAGTAAAACCCTAAAACTATGTGCACATTTTCGGCCCCGCCCATCGGAGCTTGAAGAAATAGATGGGCTGCATGATGTTTCCATGCAGAGCTGAAACCGACCGCACACGAGTACTGGTAAACAGCTTAGAGAATCTAACCCTGCCCAGGCAAAGCGGTGCGAGTCGGCCCAGACCGTCCATGCTCATAAACCCTATTGGTTTCATTGGGCGACAGGGCTTGAGATGCCATTTCATCTCAGTGTCAGGTAAAAGTCAAACAAAATTGGACGCAACGTCTCCAAAATGACCTATACAGTGTTGACGGGGATGTTAAACATCAAACAATTAAACAATATGCACATTTGCAGAACCAAATACCTGCAACGTTTCAAAAATATCTTTTAAGAAATTTTAGAGATGTTGCGTTTAGCACCATCACATTGAGTTTAGGGATGGACGAAAGGACGAACGAACGAACAAACCGATTTTAACACTCCCCTTCGATTAACGTTGGATGCCAATAACGCTTTGTGAAATATCTTTGTCAAGCACATGAGTAAAAAGAGGTAAACAATAAATCTGTCCCGGGTTCAACAGGGGGAAAACCTACGTCAGAGCGGTGATTTCGCAGCCATTATTTTGTTTTGCCCGTATTTCATCACGAAAACACGCCTATATAATTTTGACCACATTGAATCCCACTTTTATATAGTAAAACTGGGGTTTACAGGGGTTAATTTTATTTTTCTTATTTCTGCTATATCTAACGAGTACCCACAATCTATACTTGGGCAGAAATAAGAAAAATATCACAAAATTTCTTCTTAAATTTTTCATTTTGGGGGGGGGGGGGGAGATAAAGGTTACAATGTATTTGTATGTGTTGTTACCTGATGTCATACGCTTTGCCGTGGTCTCCGTATGAATCATAGTCATCAAAGTGCGTAGAACTGACGTCATCGGTGTCGTAAATCTTGCAAAAGTATACCCAACAGTTCAGGATGGAAGCACCACTTTCAACTGACTGGCTGCCTGAATATAAACAATTTAAATTCAAGTAAAATAACAATATTTATATTCAATTTGCAGTTGCAGAACAAAATATAATGAACTGTTGGGACGCTTACTGAATCACAAGATGTCACATGAACTCTGAGTGTAATACGTAGACGTCGACCGACGCGGGACCACAGACTGGTTAGACTGAGGCAAGGGCACATCGTCGTAGGACAAAGCGGCAGTGGAACCAAGTTGTGTACGTGTTGGAGTCGAGATGGAAAGAAGATGGACTCTGCTAACTTCATTCAACATGACCGTTTTAGCGGCGGCAGCGTTATGGTTTGGGTCGGATTTTCGCATCGGGATAAACCAGACAGTGACTTTTCAGAGAAACTTGAATGCCGTGCGATAGTGTGATAAAATTGATCGGCCTGTGTTACTGCTTTTCTAACATCAAGAACACACCACGATTTTTCAGCTGGATAAAGCTCGCCCCCATGTTGCACGTCATACAATGGACTTTCTGCAGGCAAATAATATTACGAAAACACGCCTATACAAATACATTGTGAATTTTACCACTTAAAAACGGAAAATTTTAGATGAAAAATTGTGATATTTTTTTTATTTCTGCTCAAAATATAGATTGTGGGTACACGTTAGAACCGCCTCATCGAGGCGGTTCTAATGAGTACCCACAACCTATAATTTAGAGCAGAAATAAGAAAAATAAGGTTTACCCCTGCAAACCCCAGTTTTACTATATAAATGTGGGGTTCCAGGGGGTCAGAAATATATAGGCGTGTTTTCGTGATGATGTGAATGTGTTAGACAGGCCAGCAAGACCACCGGATCTTTCGCCTATTGAGGACCTCTGGGACCATCTGGGAAGACGTATCAGAACGCGAACATCAATCCCAGCAGGCACAAGACGTAATTGTGACGTAACTTCGACGTCCGCGTGACGTCATGGTGTTTATGCAATGTCATATCCACGTCGGTGCAACGTCGTGACGTTGCACCGACGTTGATTTGACGTTGCCCTAGCGACGTGTGCCTGCTGGGATGTTTTCTGTTACCCATACCATTAGAAAATCCATTGTCTAGAAATTACTGCTACCGTTTTTTCTGCACACAATCGGCAAATGACGTCATCGGATACCAGCAGTTTCGTTTTAGAACGTAACATACACATGTTTGTTGTCATTATTTTACTTAAATGGGGCGATTTTCTTTCATAAAAAATGTTTGGAACCGATAAAAACATTTTCTCAGTTGCTAAACGGTTGCGCGCCTTGTGTTACGCATGATTTATTTTCATGTGATTTAGCAGTGTACAGTGTGTTTACACAAATGAAAGTGTTAGCGTGTTCGCTTTTGTTTTGGCGCGAAAATATTTGGGAAAAGCATGCGTTTTTCCCGCGAAAAAAAAACTGGCAATCACGAGACAGTAGAGTAGTCCGTTTTTATTATGCTTACTTCTATAGTTAGATGTTGCTAATCCCTTAGGAGGGTTTTAACATCGATCATTTGTATAATCCGTTATCTAAGATCCAAAATATTTGGAAAATGCTGGACAATCTTTTACTGTCGCCAGATGGGTGACCGACAGAAAATTTTTGGCGCCCAGCCGATTTTTCCGTTGCTATGGGCGACTGTTTGTCTTTATCCCTGATGGCGGAAACATCTAAGTCAGGAACAAGGTTTTCTGCGTCGATCAATCAGATTACTTTCATTTTAGTACTTACCTTGGGCAATGTTCGAACATTATGACATGCCTTTTAGCAGAATGACGATCTATTTTTAGTCTACTGTCTAATTTCCCGGGCTGTCATGCGTGTCGAATTTCACGCCCATGGAAAAACATTGGTGGTCATATTCCCGGGTATAGGAATATTTTTCGTGTCGAATCCCCTGGGTATGCCCGCAGCACCCCCCCCCCCATCACCAACACACTCTCGGGGAAAACACTGATAGGTGCATGACGTAAATAAACTATGGTTCTCTCTAGTATGATTGGAATTTGGCGACGGTGTGAAGTCACCGAATCGCTTCCGCTGTTGCTCGGAAACCTGGGAAACCCCATGAAGTGTGTAGGTAGCCTGGATACGTTTCTCATATCCTGTAACCTGAAGTATCTGGCACTTTGAGGGGTAGACTACATGTCCAAATTCAGTCTCCTACACAGACAGTCTGTCACGATCTCGGTGTCGTCAGCAACCTCCATGGTCAGGTACAGCGCGGTGTCGTCCGCAAAGACTCGAACCTGGTAGGTCACTGATGTAGAACAGGAACAGGATCGGTCCCACAACTAAACCACGAGGTACCAAAAGGTCATCATGACAGATCGTGACTCCTCCCCAGTAACAACAACTGGCTGCGAACGATCACGAAGTAAGGCGCCTATGCAGCCCAGAATATCAGAACGTATTCCATACCCATGCAAGTTCCAGAAAAGCTTTGAGTGATTGACTTTCTCCAACGCCTTGGAAAAGTCCAGGTAAATACGATCTGTCTGTTTCCCAGCACTTGCAATGATCGTTTAGCATTATGAGCTGGGTCTTACATGACCTCTTCTCTCGAAAACCATGCTGCAGTTCATACTTAGGGCCTTGCTCATCCATGTGTTGTACATATTTGTAAGCTCTAAAATAGACATTTGATTCCTACCACATGTATAGTGCGTCTTTTTTCATTAATACTAACTTAAGAAGACAGAAATTTCCGACTCGATGGAGTGGACAGTAAGATTACAATAATTAAGGGGAATGGGAACACCTTGCATATTTATCCGCCATTGTTCAAAGGGAGATAACTTTCGGGACTTCCTGTTAGCTTTTTCTATAAGCCCTCTCTCACTGGAAAAGGGGTCTACTCTCAAAGGAAAAAATTTGCTTCTTAGGAGCAAATTCTTTCCTTCAAGAGTTGACCCCTATTGGCATGGGAGACAAAACTACGTTTGAAGGAGTTGCTTCCGCTGAAGGTGTACCCATTCCCCTAAGTATTGTTGAATAGCTACTATGCAAGCATCCAGACCTATAGATATTAAAATACTAAACAGAAGTGAAGGCAATGACCAGGTAGCGATACAATGACCTAAGGCTTCCAATCTAAGACAACAAAGACGGTGAAGATGCACACATATAAAACAGCTTCGCAATATTGAAAACTTCACAAGCAGAAAGCCAAAAGGACAGTTACTTTCCTACAAACTGACCAAAATACACGATAAGATGTGATACATACAGCGAAATTCCGCTATAATAATAATTCAGACCAGCTAAAATTAAGACTTATTCTCCTTTCAAAAACATATTTAAATGTTTTCAGTCATTCTTTTTGTGTGTTGTCTACACTCGGTGTCTTCTAGACAAAGACCACCTTTGGAACTGTTCAAAAGAGGTCTTAAAGACCACTGACCTTTGGAACTGTTCAAAAGTGGTCTTAAAGACCACTTTTGAACAGTCCCAAAGGTAGTCTTTATATAGGAATTTTACTGTACTTGCAAAGACGAACTATAATAATAGAAGACTACGACAGAGTGAGTGAGTTTTACCTCCCATCAACAGCTAGCTAAGGTCATACGGAGACGGGACCTCTATTTAAAGACTCATCCGAAAGTCTGGAGAAGCCCGAGATCGATCCTGCGACCCCTGGTTAACAAGGCGAGTAGCATAACCACTGCAACGCGGAGGCTTCTGAACTACGACAGAAGAACCGCTTTGGGGCGGAGGCTTAAATCGACTTCACGTGGCCAATCCTCGCGTTTGGTTCTACCGTGGTTGACATTAGGAAAACATGTCCGTAAGAAATAATGGCGTCCAACATGGTGTCAGAAAATGATAAATATTAGCTAAAAATGATAACATCTTTATTATTTTTGCTTTCAACACAGATTGTGGGTGCTCGTTAGAACCGCCTCAATGAGGCGGTTCTAACGAGTACCAACAATCTATGTTTTTGAGCAATAATAAGGCAGATAATGTTTACCCCCGTAAACCCCACTTTTCTCTATATAAGGTGGGGTTTAGGGGGGGTCTTCGTTTCACGGACTTGTTATCGTGATGGAGATAAATTATCTATTCAGTCCGCAAGAAGGATTTTAGATCCTTTGAATAATATCTCCGGGAACCTATAACCAAATGACTGCAGAGGTGAAACAACGATGAGGACTCGACAACATGAATTAACTAAAATGCTGGAGCAAAAGAAAACCAACAATTAGATTCCGGTGGGCCCGATCTGGGACAGTAAATCAGGCACAAACTGCCTTTACCTATTAAAAGTTTAAATCTCTAAGTTGGAGCCGTCATAGAGTCTGAGGCACGGCGCGCTGGAGTGCAAATAAAGAGAGAAGCAAAGTGATCAACCATGATTGGGTTAACTACCAGGCAAGCAGATTTTAAATTCCAACATTGATGTTTTTTTCTGTTTGGTTTTACGGCCCTTTCAATATTATTTCACTTAAATCGAGCCAATCCTTAATCATATGAGCGAAAACCGGAGTACCCGGAGGAAAATAAACGGATCCTCCATTACATCTTGCGTGAAACAAACCCATCTAAAATAGATAATTGTATACCCCAAATATTTAATAGTAAGACCCATGGAGCGCCACAATGACAAGACGCAGTCCACTCTCAACACAAAGAGGAAGAGCAAACATACAGTAGAACTTCGATGGCTCGAACACTGATGGCTCGTTTACCATGGATGAGTCGAACCCATTCTTGAGTCCCTAGCGAAATCCTCTACATAAGAAATAGTGGGGGTATAATTAAGGAGATTTTAGTTTTTTATCTTGCAAATGTATGCTGTGTGTACTCATTAGAATCGCCTCGATGAGGCGATTCTAATGAGCACACACAGCATACATTTTCATTATAGAATACAGAAAAGATGTCTAAAAGTATCTCGTTATGCTTCCTGACAGTAACCTCAGTGGCTCGAACTATCCCTGTCTCGAACAGATTTTCGAGGTCCCAAAGATGTTCGAGCCATTGAAGTTCGACTGTACACAAAATAAGAAAAATTACGAGTGTTTATGAAATGGAACAATCAGCCCTCTCTTCCCCACATGGGGTGATCAGACCATTAGAAAACACTAAACAACTAGAGCTGTCAGTGAAACTGACTAGGGCCCCGGCAGCGCTATCAGAGGAGTAGGAAAATGTTGAAAATTTGTGGACGGACAGACGGACAGACAAACAGACGGACGGACCGAGCGATTACTATAGGGCACCCACACTTTCAGTGCGGGGCCCTAACAACTCACAACGAATTCGCAGATATACAACAAGTATAACAGCAAAAGACCAACACCAAAAGTACCGCCTTAGAACAGTCAGCAGCATATGCGACCGGGGATGGTTCTTAAACATCTTATACCGGCCGAATCTTCGCGCTAGGTTAAACGACGACTTGATATCAGAAGAAATTGCTTTCTGAAGGGTAAATTTGACTGGTCAAACCATCGAAGTAGGTATTGTCAGTATTAAATAAACATTCCTAACATCTAGACTTCGAGCAAAAAGCTTCAAAAGCAGCTGCCTACATGTACTAATTTGAAGCTGTCCAACGTACTGCACGCACATAGTGATTTAATATCCACGCGACGAGGTTTAACGCACAGTCTGTACAAAATGATTAAATCAGTGTCCAAACATAATGACTTAAGGCACTATCCAATTGTAGTTATTGACGATACTAACCACACGTTTGTTTTGGTTGTGCTCTGTGAAACTGCGAGTACACGTCTAAGTTGTACTTAAATACACAGTCAACATACACTTGTCTAAGTCATGACGGAACGCACTATTAGCACGTATCTTCGTTGTGTTTTGAATGTTTTGTTTGATTTGAGGTTTAACGTCCCCTTCAACACTGTAAAGGTCATTTTGGAGACGTTGCTTCCAACTTTGTGGGACTTTTACCCTTCCAACTTTGTGGGACTTTTACCCGACATTGAGATGAAACGACATCTGAAGCCCTGTTGCCAAATGAAACCAATAGGGCTTATTAGCATGGACGGTCCGCCTCGCACCGCAGTTCCTGGACAGGCTTAGATCCTCTAAGCGGTTTATCAGCACTAGTGTGCGGGGTGGATAGATCTGTCCACATGTTTGTTTGTAAGTTTCTTTGATTTGAGGTTTAACGTCCCCGTCAACACTGTAAAGGTCATTTTGGAGACGTTGCTTCCAATTTTGTGGGACTTTTACCCGACATTGAGATAAAATGACATCTTAAGCCCTGTCGCCCAATGAAACCAATAGGGTTTATTAGTATGGACGGTCCGCCTCGCACCGCGGTTCCTGGACAGGCTTAGATCCTCTAAGCTGTTTACCAGTACTAGTGTGCGGGCCGGATTCAGCTCTGCGTGGAAGCATCATGCAGCCCATATATTTCTACAAGCCCCTATGGGCGGGGGCGGCTTTCCACATGTATGCACTCGTCTCAGTTGTTCAGTAATGATTTCATTGCACAGTCAAATGTATAGTAACGAATGAATTCACTGTCCACATGTAATTGTTTGTTTCAGTTATGACTTAAGCCATGTCCGCAGGTTCTTTTTGTCTACGCCCATAGCATTGCACATATTGGGGTTAACACGGAAGTACAGCCATTAAAATAATAAATAATAATAATAATAATCGACCTTATTTATAGAGGGTAACACATTTAGTACTAGTACAAATCTTCCATGTGGCCCTCTTTTCCTGGGTAGACACCAGTACTAAGCAATGTGGATGAAGTTTCTTGCTCAAGGAAACAACACGTGGCGCTTGCGAGGATCGAACCTGCTACCTCTCGATCTCAAATCCGATGCTTTACCACTGCACCACAGTGCTCCACAGTTGCCCACAATGCAGGTTGACATTTATATTATGCAACACCAAGTATGAGCTTTCACAAGAAAAAAAAGCGGCCCATAACAAGCGAAAGCTTTCAAACAACAAAGAGGCCCACGGGTAAAGCTCTGGTACAGAATGGATATCACATTTGTAAGCCCATATTTGTAGTCATGCTTGTACAGGCTAAAACAAACATACATCTACAAACTCTCGACCATGACTGACCACTACCTATGATATAAGCTCCCAGGAGCCTTCGACTCCGATGAGCTAAAACAAATACTTGCCACGCCGATAGCAAACTGTTTTGGTTAATCTTCAATGAGTTTTCTGTAGGGAAATTGTCTACTTAACTTCCCTACAGTTTTCAAGCATTCCATTTGATAAGCTGTTACAAGCAAGTTGCACATGTGCCTTTTTAAGGCTGACAAAGTACTCTCTGACATAATTCAGGCCTCATACTCACCACGCTTTTCCATGCCTGAAAGGTCCGATTTTGCAGCTTCAACCCTTATCCTGCTGAACAAGACACAGCAACATTACCTTTGCAAACAGTGTAGACCCTGATCAGATGGCTTCTGAAGAAGCCATCTGATCAGGATCTACACTGTTTGTAATGGAGTTTGTGAAAATAAAAAGTAATTTGGTTGACTTATAGTCAGAAGTAAGGGTTAGATAGTTTTTTAAACAGACTATATACACAAAAATCAGAATCTAAATGCCAGAAATAAAGAAAAAAATCAAGCTCTAAAAGCCTGAAATCCTGCAAATGCCTGAAAAATATGAGGCCTGATAATTACAGCATTGGCCAATTTGATATTTCAGACATGTTACTTCAGTCGGCAGGTTTGTGGGTGCAGACTGGCAATAATAATTTTGCCAAGACAGTTAAATGTATCAAAAACACATTTCTGGGATACAACACTAGACATTCACATTTAATATGTGCTGAGCGTAGGCATAGCTTTTTGTAATTTATACGTGTTTAAATAACGCTTGAACCAATAATAATTATTGTTCAAACGAATTTGTCTTAAATGTCCATACCTGTTTCTCTCGGCAGTGGCTTAATCAACTGTCCACACATGCTTGTATCAGTAATACATGAACCCATTATCAACACGTTCTTGTCTCGGCAATGGTTCTACAAATTGTACACTTATATGCCTAACAAAGAATTGATTATATTCACTAACCATCACCATGTCTCAGTATCGTCTGTTTCACTTTCCAAACATTCTTATCCCAAACGTTCATAGTATTTAATCGCACTACCCATCACGAAAACACGCCTATAAAAATCTGACCCCTCGAAACCAACTTTTATATGAGCCCCGCCAAGCGATTTTGGGTCTTCGAGCATTCCGTCATGACAAATTTTAACTGCGCATGCCCAGCCATTCAGAGAAGCCAGGGATATGGCTTTCTGTCTGAAGGTTCCTCTTGATTCACTGCTTGTATGAGCGAGCAGCGAAGGTTCTGGCGAGACTGCGCGGATGCGCAGGCTCGCCTGAACCTTCGCTGCTCGCATAGGCGATAAGTACCAAAATCGCTTGACGCGGCCCATATGGTTAAACTGGGTTTACAAGGGCAACCCTTATTTTTCTTATTTCTGCTCTAAAATATAGATTGTGGGTACTCGTTAGAACCGCCTCATTGAGGCAGTTCTAACGAGTACTAGGTACTCGTTAGAACCGCCTCATTGAGGTAGTTCTAACGTGTACCCACAATCTATATTTTGAGCAGAAATAAGAAAGTTTTAAATACCACTGTTTTTCACATGAAAAATTTCATTTTTGGTGGTAAAATTTACAATGTAATTGTATAGGCGTGTTTTCGTGATACGTACGTGTCATAGCAATTACTAAATCTGTTGTCCACACATACATGTCTCAGTAATTCTGTAACTCAGGGTCCACACGTTCTTGTGTCATGAATGTTAAAAACTACTTACTGCGCGTCTACGTCTCACAAATGACTGACTACACTATCCATGCGTATCTATAGCTTAGTATAGTATAACCCATTACCTACACCCTCTTGTCACAGTATTAGCTGAATCTATTGCTATGAGTCTACTTGTCCGGTCTCAGTAACCTTTGTCTTACTATCCACACGAACGTGCCTTGGTAATAGCTGAATCTATTGAAGATAATATATGTGTGTAAAGACTGGCAGGGCGGTGCAGTTCAGGTGCCGTCAATTACATTGTATTCACTGAGTTCTGTTTTGTTTCTCTGATTTGAGGTGTAACGTATCCGTCAACATTATTTAGGTCCTTTCGGAGACACTGCTTCCAATTTTGTGGGACCTTTGTCACATATTGAGATGAAATGACATCTCATACCCTGCCGCCCAATGAAATCATGTTAGGCCAATTTCAGCACCATGCAGTCCAATCTATTAATTTCTCCTCGCCCCGGTGGGCGGAGGCGGCATGAATTCACTGAGTCTACATGAAGATTTGGGAGTGTGCCTTTCGCATGCTTTTTGCAAGCGGCTCAAACGGCCATATGCACCATGGCTTTGTTTGTGTTACAGTTGAATTTTCATGATCGTATGGATTTGTTTAACGTCTTTTAATGGAATATTCGAGTCGATAACTCCGCTCTGATAATCTAATCTGCGATATCAACTTACCCGTGACCTCTGTGAGTTCCATCTCAGTCTCCATTCCCTCATACCAATAAGGGTGCTCCTCAAACTTACCTGTGACCTCTGTGAGTTCTATCTCTGTAAGCATTCTCTCATACCAATTATGGTGCTCCTCAAACTTACCTGTGTCCTCTGTGAGTTCTACCTCTGTCAGCATTCTCTCGTACCAATAAGGGTGCTCCTCAAACTTACCAGTGACCTCTGTGAGTTCCACCTCAGTCTCCATTCCCTCATACCAATAAGGGTGCTCCTCAAACTTACCCGTGACCTCTGTGAGTTCTACCTCTGTCCCCATTCTCTCATACCAATTATGGTGCTCCTCAAACTTACCTGTGTCCTCTGTGAGTTCTACCTCTGTCCCCATTCTCTCATACCAATTATGGTGCTCCTCAAACTTACCTGTGACCTCTGTGAGTTCTACCTCTGTCCCCATTCTCTCGTACCAATAAGGGTGCTCCTCAAACTTACCAGTGTCCTCTGTGAGTTCTACCTCTGTCAGCATTCTCTCGTACCAATAAGGGTGCTCCTCAAACTTACCTGTGTCCTCTGTGAGTTCTACCTCTGTCCCCATTCTCTCATACCAATTATGGTGCTCCTCAAACTTACCTGTGTCCTCTGTGAGTTCTACCTCTGTCCCCATTCTCTCATACCAATTATGGTGCTCCTCAAACTTACCTGTGACCTCTGTGAGTTCTACCTCTGTCCCCATTCTCTCATACCAATTATGGTGCTCCTCAAACTTACCTGTGTCCTCTGTGAGTTCTACCTCTGTCCCCATTCTCTCATACCAATTATGGTGCTCCTCAAACTTACCTGTGTCCTCTGTGAGTTCTACCTCTGTCCCCATTCTCTCATACCAATTATGGTGCTCCTCAAACTTACCTGTGACCTCTGTGAGTTCTACCTCTGTCCCCATTCTCTCATACCAATAAGGGTGCTCCTCAAACTTACCAGTGTCCTCTGTGAGTTCTACCTCTGTCCCCATTCTCTCGTACCAATAAGGGTGCTCCTCAAACTTACCTGTGTCCTCTGTGAGTTCTACCTCTGTCCCCATTCTCTCGTACCAATAAGGGTGCTCCTCAAACTTACCTGTGTCCTCTGTGAGTTCTACCTCTGTCAGCATTCTCTCATACCAATAAGGGTGCTCCTCAAACTTACCAGTGACCTTTATGAGTTCTACCTCTGTCAGCATTCTCTCATACCAATTAGGGTGCTCCTCAAACTTACCAGTGACCTTTATGAGTTCTACCTCTGTCAGCATTCTCTCATACCAATTAGGGTGCTCCTCAAACTTACCAGTGACATCTGTAAGTTCTACCTCTGCCAACATTCTCTCATACCAGTTAGGGTGCTCTTCAAACTTACCAGTGACCTCTATGAGTTCTACCTCTGTCAACATTCTCTCATACCAATTAGGGTGCTCCTCAAACTCATCCAGTCTTTCAAGAGCTTCATCGTCAATTTCAATGACATCACCCTTTACATTCTACGGAAATAAATTAAGTAAATGTACTGCCTTTAAGGGCAGAAAACCCTATGACAGTATTTTGCATCCCTAATCAAGGATGTTTGTTTAAAGATGACGTTATTTAATCACATGACGTCGCCTCGGAGAATGTAATTACGCCATGTAATAAATTCGATAATCCACTTCTGGATTAAATATGCAAATTAGTTAGATACGCCCCATAACGTTACATGTACGACGTTCTTTACTAATGGCTGAATATTGAATTTTTCTACATAATTAGTGAATTAAATACGTTTTAAATGTCATATGATAAATAGAATCTTGTATTCGTGATCATGTACGAGTATTGAATTTATTAAACGAGTTGAGGAAAAGGCATAAAATGCTCGACAAAGCCTCGCATTTTATCCCTTTTCCTCAACTCATTTAATAAATTCAATAATACATGAACACTCATGTAAGGTCCTCAATATTATTATTTTTTTTATTATTATTATTAAAACGTCGCTGTTCTTTGGTGGATAACGTAATATCAAAAAATCATATGAACACCCGAGTAATCGATAAAGGCGCACAACGCCCTGACGTCGTCCGGGACAACGATGTTTAAGAAATAGATCAGCTCTAGCTGTGATTTGTTGAGTAATAAATCACAGTTTGGAGGTCAGTTGTAAAGTAGATAAAATCAAGAGCGATTAGCTCGCGTGATTTGTCTACTTACAACTCACCGACAAACTGTGATTTATTACTCAACAAATCACAAACTAGAGCTGATCTATTTCGATTCTAACACGCTGAAAATCGGCAATAATGCTGTTGTTTCCTTCAAAATCTCACAACTTTTCGCCATTGTTAGAAGAAATCCCGCTAAAATTATCGACGGAAACACATGCATTTATATCCTATTCTAACGTTTTCGATGCGAGAAAATGACGTTACACCGTCTGACGTCAAGGAAATCGACTAATGACGTCATAAATTTGCAGTTTTTAATGACGTCACTCGTCACACTCTTCCTTGTCGTGATTTGTTGTAGAATAAAACACAGTTATTTTCCATTGAATTGACATTGAATTTACCCTGAACTCGTGAGGTATAATAGAGATCACTTCAAGATACCTTTTTGCTCTTCTATAAAAATGTTTTATTGTGTATACTCATTAGAATCGCCTCTTGCCTTTCAAAGCAAAAGTCAAGAAAACCTCTTAATTATCTTTAAAATATGGATATCTGGACCTATTGGAATAATTCTCTACATCACGTGAACAAGTTCGTGAAAAGAACAGCCCTCTAAACCCCACGTTATCTAGAGAAAACTGGGGTTTACGGGGTGTATACATTATTTGTTTTATTTCTGCTCCAAAACATAGGTTGTGGGTACTCGTTAGAAACCCTAAGTGGGGCGGTTCTAACCAGCACCCGCAGCCTATATATGTTTGCAGTTTAAATCACGGACTTTCATCAGAAAAGTAGCCATTTTGGAGATGTGAAAAAAAGCACTTTGTCGCACAGGAGCGTATCGTAATGGAGTTCGATTTAGCCATGGTAAACTAGATATCTTTGTTGGAGTTATTGAAGTTAACTGTACTTGGCACGCCATTTAGCAATCAATGAATACATACAGTAGAACTTCGATGGCTCGAATGCCGATGGCTCGTTTACCATGGATGTGTCGAACCCATTCTTGAGCCCCTAGCGAAATCCTTTACATAAGAAATAACGGGGGATAATTAAGGAGATTTTAGTGCATATGTATGCTGTGTGTACTCATTAGAATCGCCTCGATGAGGCGATTCTAATGAGTACACACAGCATACATTTTCATTAGAGAACACCGAAAAAATTTCTAAAAGTATCTCGTTATGCCTCCTGACAGTAACCTCAGTGGCTCGAACTACCCCTGTCTCGAACAGATTTTCGAGGTCCCAAAGGTGTTCGAGCCATTGAAGTTCGACTGTATATCCTTTTCAAACAGTGCAGATCCAGATCCTTGCCAAACAGTGTATACTTCTAGCGTTAGCAAGGATTATGCGCCATGAAATGGATAACTCTTAAACTGCCTATCACGACATCTGCAGACGTCATTGTCAAGAGTCCCTAATTTTAATCTGGGAAAGACGTGGCTTTATACATGAAACACCTGCTAGACAGACGAGTCACATGCAATGTC
The DNA here is from genome assembly GCA_963580285.1 of Lucinisca nassula. Taxonomy (NCBI): domain Eukaryota; kingdom Metazoa; phylum Mollusca; class Bivalvia; order Lucinida; family Lucinidae; genus Lucinisca; species Lucinisca nassula. The sequence goes on along the minus strand of OY757019.1, from coordinate 144,288,817 downwards.
TCTTCCTTACTAGCTTTGAAGACTTATCTATAACAATAAATTGCACCAGGTTAACAAGTCCGTGAAATGAACACCCCTCTAGACCCCACTCGATGGAAAACAGGGGTTTGCGGGGGTATACAATATTTTGTTTATTTCTGTCCCAAGACATAGGTCGTGGGTACTCATTGAGGCGGTTCTAACGAGCACCCACGCCCTATGTTTGGCATATAAATAAGAAAAATATCACAATATGAAAGCATGCACAATTTAACACAGTTATGTTTTCGAAACGCCAGATCTAGAATATTCTGTGAAACACTGAGAAAAGCTAGTTTGTTTTGTTTAAATGTTTGTTTAGAGTTAAACGGCACAATTAGCACTGTTCAGGTCATATCGAGCCGGTCAGTGTTCCTAAGCACACTTTTTCTGGTCATGCTTATGCATAACCGTTTAACCATTTTGATTGTATTGCATTTTAATGTCCCAGTCAACACTATCTTAGGTCAGTTTTGAGCCGTTCAGTTTACCTATCCACACTTTTCCTGGGCAGGGTTATACATAAGCGGTTAACTAGTACAGTGAACATTTTCACCAGAAACTGACAACTGCCCTTCATGAATCAGCAGAAGGGAGAGAATGATCCTAGAAAAGATCTCATGATCAAACTCAACGAAAGCATGTTGCCGACCCCGGCAGGTATCGAACCCGCGTACTCCTGATCACCAGTCCGACACGCATCCGAATGAGCTACCGAGGTCGTTACATGAGTTAAAAGGAAACAGTTGTTTTACCTTCCCCTTGCCTTCTAATCTAAGCAAGTACGGGAGTCTCCAGGGACCACCAATCACCAACGGGTACTTCTCACGCGTCACAGCTTTTCCAATAAATTTCACATTTTTGAGGTCATTAATCAAATACTCGTTCGGCTGGCCTCGTTTCAAGGTACCATATACGAATATCAGATGGCGAGACATCTGCTGGTATCCCTCTGGAATATACGACAAAAATGGTACACAAACAAATTAGGACACTGTTTGCTTGGTACAGTGCATTGGTTTCGTATCTTTGTTTTGTTTGATTTACGGTTTAACGTCCCCGTCAACACTGTAAAGGTCATTTTGGAGACGTTGCTTCCAATTTTGTGGGACTTTTACCCGACACCGAGATGAATAGGGTTTATTAGCATGGACTCGCACCGCTTTGCCTGGGCAAACTTAGATCCTCCAAGCGGTTTACTAGTACTCGTGTGCGGGCCGGTTTCAGCTCTGCGTGGAAGCATCATGCAGCCAATATATTTCTTCAAGCTGAGATGGGCGGGGGCCCAGCATCGCTTTCGTATCTTTAGGATAAGAAGATGCATAGTATTGCGTTCTCGCCCATGGATCGTTTGCCTATTTCAGTTTTTCTGTCTCTCACGGTTTGTCTCACTCTAAGGCTACTATCCTGCAGGCACAAAACGTTGACTCAACGTTGAACTAACGTTGAGTGCCTGCTGGGTTATAAGGCCCATGTATATTTCTGGCGCGGACCCGACCTATTTTTAAACAACTTAATCAGTATTAACTTTGCTCTGAAAGGGGTATTAGTGATACCTGTGATCATCCATTACCTATAGACCCAAATTTTGAAACAGCTCTTAACGGTTTGAAAACTGCATTGAAATGAATGAAAATAATAATGATGATAATAATGATAAAAAAATAATGACTTTAATTAACGAGGAACGCACAACTTATGGTACCAATGCGTGCATGTATGCATGCGTGTGTGCGTGTTTGTGGGTGTGAATTTATTACATATACTTTAAGACCAATTTTGAACAGTCTCAAAGGTGGTCTTAATATAGACATTTTATTGTAAATGAGCTGCATGTACCGGTAAGTCTTAGGAAGTCCATGGTTGAGATCCATTTTCAAAACATACACTCAGAGACAACAAACACTCAGAGACAATTGACCAACCAGTGTTGTTAGTGCTTTGATTTTTTTTTCTCATCGTTTGTTGCTGAATATACAATTTATTTCAGGAGTCCCGTTGGTTCGCTATTTCCCAAGTAATCGAGCCCTACTACAAACCTATGTATTCTTTAAGGTTTTCCAAATTACGCAGAGTAGGGTTGGATCTTTGAGTCCCACAGTGAAGCGCGGCTCCCGAGTAACAGAATGGCCAGGCTGTTTTTGGCTACCTGTCACGTAGTGACGAGGTGAGCTTTTGGGATCACTTTTGCCCGTCGCCCGAGCGTCCGTTCGTCCGTGCGTCTTTCCGAATATCCGTAAACCTTTTCTTCAAACGACATCTCCTCCTACACCACTGATTGGATTTTGACCGAACTTTACAGGAATGATCCTAAGGTGCCCCCCCCCCTTTCAGAATTGTTCAACTCGTTACGGTTCGTTGCACATCTACGTCAAAGCAGCCATCACAAGATTGTTTTTACTGAAAACTTACAAAAAAATCTTCTTCTCTGAAACCGCATGGCCCAGGTATTGGATGTTTGGTATGAAGCTTCATCTAGTGAACCTCTACCAATATTGTTCAAATTATTCGCCCAACTCGTGTAACCCAACTTTCAAGCTCCATCACTGATCATGTTTACTGCAGACAGTTTAACCTGCATGCACCAGTTAAAACAAAGCGGGTGAAAACAGAACGCATCCCTTTGTGGTTTACCGCTGATATTACTGCGGCGCGCAAAAACAGGGATTTAAACAAAAAGAGAAAAAATTGGTCTGAATACAAAAAAATACAGAAACATCGCCAAATCACTTATTAGAAAAGCAAAACGTAATCATTTTTCATCATCTATAACCAACCATAAAGATACAAAATTAATATGGCAGCAAATTAAGTCTGTCCAAAATGCGACACAAAATTCTTCCAAAAGTCTGCCTGATCAGTTAAACATCGATGGCATGATAATAACAGTCTCATGAAATCGCTAGTAAACTGAATCAATTTTTTACAACAGTGACCAAACGCCTTATCTCGCCAAATAATACATTACCCATGGATGATTACTCAACATTGGAAAACTACGTAAGGTGTAAAGTACCTGAAGAGACTTATTTCCAGATTCCACATATCACGCCGATACAGGTGTCTCAGTTCATTCGTAAACTAGACCCTGGAAAGGCCACTGGTCTCGACGGCATAGGACCACGTTTATTGAAACTGGCCTGCGATATTATATCACCAAATGCTGCAGATCTTATAAATAAAAGTATACAAACTGGCATTTTTCCAAATCAGTTAAAATTAGCTAAGGTCTTATCAGTTTTTAAAAATGACGCCAAAGATGACCCCTCAAACTACCGCCCGATTTCCATATTACCAACTATTTCAAAAATATTCGAAAAACATGTTAATAGTCATCTCATGGCGTACTTAAACAAGTACAATTTAATACAGGGTTAGGGTTAGGGTTAGGGTTAGGGTTAGTCAGTCGGGTTTCAGGCACAAGCATAGTTGCAACACAGCTCTTGTCAAATTGATTGACCAGTGGATGGCCAACATAGATAAAGGTGATACGATAGGCACATTGTTCATAGACTTTCGTAAAGCCTTTGACATGGTCGACCATTCACTTCTTATACAAAAACGTGTACACTATAAACTGAACAGCATATCCTTAAATTGGTTTAAATCCTACTTGAGCAGTCGTTTTCAAACTATTAAAAGCAACATTGGGTTGTCAGATTTCACTGAAGTACTATCAGGCGTGCCCCAAGGCTCTATACTTGGGCCGACATTATTTCTGTTATTCATCAACGAGCTGCCTTTATATCTAAACCATTGCTTAGCAGATCTTTATGCTGATGATAGCACATTTCATGTAGCCGGCAACAATAAAAGCTGAACTTGAAAACAAGCTACAGTCTGATGGAGACGATACAGACAAATGGAGTAAAAGAAATAAATTACCCATACATTATGGAAAATCCACATGCATGACACTAGGGACAAAGCAGAGAATAGACAAAGCCGGTAGATTAAATCTAACGATAGACAATATACAAATTAACCATGTTAGCTCTCAAAAATTACTGGGGTTATTCATTGACGAAACCCTAAGCTGGAACCCACATATAGATCATTTATGTTCAGTAATATCTTCAAGGATTTTGCTTCTCAAACAGTTATCAAGTTTTATACCCACAAATATACAGAAAATGTTTTACCAAAGTTATATCTTGCCGATCATAGACTACGGATCAATATTATGGGGTTCTACGTCAAATGCAAATATTGATAGAATAAACAAATTGCAAAAACGGGTGGCACGAATAATCCTAAAAGCAGATTTCCTCACTCCGTCAGCAGCTATGTTTCAACAATTAGGCTGGATGACAGTAGCAAGTCGCATAAAATATAACAAAGCCATCTTCACATATAAAAAGTAGAAGTAAAACAAAGATCAGGAATTGATACAATTAACTTACTCCATCCATAAAAGACACCAAAGGGAACCAAAAGTTAAGACTTACACAACCAAAAGTTAAGACTGTTCTATATTCTGGTTCATTTTCATGCTCGGGCCCAAAGATTCATCAGTCAGGCTATCTTCATCTCTGAATATTTTCAAGAGAAACGTTAAAGAATGTGTCCAACTTATACAGTAATATCACATATTTTAAGACTGTAATTTTTTTTTCTCTATCTCAAATTCAAACAATGTATAATGTTTGTACGCCCACTTTTTAGATTTTAGACTTCCTCATTATTTAAGCTGTTCCACGTGCAGTCTTTTACCTTCTTACTCAGATTAACATAAAATTTTATAACATACAAAACAAGTTCTAATAATCATTATTGCCTTTCTTAGTGTTGATATTTTATTAAATCTTGGTAATAATATTTTTAAGGTGTATTTCACCTTAGTTTCAGCGTTTTTTGTACATATTGCTTTGTATGTTGTAATTGTTTCTGTGTTTTATGTTTTTAATACTTTTGTTATGGAGGGCCACATGGTAGAATGGCTTCAGTATAGCTAAATGTGCTACCCTCTGTAAAAATAGTATAAATAAATAAAAAATAGCCGTTGGGCCAAAAATGCCTCCGCCCGGGGCCCTTTGGTGTTATGTTTGTTTGATTTCCGGTTTAACCTCCCCTTCAACACTGTATAGGTCATATTTGAGACGGTGCTTCCAATTTTGTGGGACTTTTATCCGACACTGACATGAAATGACATCTCAAGCCCTGTCGCCCGTTGAAACCAATAGTTTATAAGCATGGACGGTCCGGCTCACACTGCTTTGCCTGGCAAGGTTTAGATCCTCTAAGCGGTTTATCAATACTCATGTGCGGTCGGTTTCAGCTCTGCGTGGAAGCATCATGCAGCCCATCTTTTTCTTCAAGCCCCGAGGGGCGGCGGCCTGCCACTTTGGTTTTACATTGACTCTGGGGATATAGGGAAAGTCTTAACCCCTCTCTTGCTGAATATTAATTTTAGCCACGCCCATTTCTGTCTTTGAACCAATCAAATTACTTGATGTAATTTATTCCTACAAATTCATAAACTGAATGTTAAACAGTGTAGATCCTGATCAGATGGCTTCTGAAGAAGCCATCTGATCTGGATCTACACTGTTTGCAAAGATAGGGGTTGTCGTGAACAGCAAGATAAGGGTTAAAAATATTCTTCTATAAAACAGCAAGACCCAGGTCTTTGATATTTTGTGTGAAGCTACATCTAGTGAACCTATATCAAGATTGTTCAAATTATAGCCTTGGGGCCAAAAATGCCCCCAGCTCCGGGGCCGTTTGATTTTACATAGACTTCTATCGGGAAAATATTTTAAAACCTTCTACTCTGAAACCGCAAGGCCAACGTCTTGATATTTGGCTTGAAGCTTCGTCTAGTAGACCTCCACCAAAAGTGTTCAAATTAAAGACCTGGGGCCAAAATATGCCCCTGCCCTGGGGCCCTTGTGTTTTACATAGACCTATATAGGGTAAATCTTTAAAAATCTCCTATTTTGAAACCACAAGGCTCAGGTCTTTGATATTTGATGTGAAGCTTCATCTAGTGGACCTCTATCAGGATTGTTCAAATAATTATTTGGATTACTTTAAACAGGATGAAATAAATAATTCAAATAAATATTATATAGGTTTATTTTGTCCTAAACTTGTACTCATCCATGAATACTGTAATTCAATAAATAGTTGTACAGTGATGACCAAATGACAGCAGTCCTTAATCAATTCAAATGTAATAATTACAAAGTAATATTTACTATGCTGCCGAATAATCATTATGTCTGCAATTTCATGAAAAGGTAACAAATCATGAAAAATTGCAAATTCAAAGAAAAATGCAGTATTTATATATGATTCAAACAAACATACAAAAACTGCATCAGATCATACCTTGCCCTGGCAAATAGAATAAAATTCTATAACAATACTTATTTATCAAGGCAAAATATTTTCATATACAAAAAATTAATAGACGTAAAGGCATTGTTCATAATATAACTCAGACCATCAATACCGGTTCTAAAACTTAATTACGAAAATGTGCCTATATTACACACTACAACCCTGCTACAACCCCGGGATATAACACGGTTTCAAGATTGATCCCAAAAATGAATAGACCATATAAATGGTCATTTTTTTTTATATAATCCATACATTTTTGTTTGGACACAACACGGCCGTTTAACTAATACGGTTTCTGCTTCGGTCCCCATCAATAGTGTTATAAAGGCGGATTCAAATGGGCAAGAAATATATAGGCCCATTTTTGTAACGTAATTGAACAATGAAGCCTATACAAGTATAAACAGAACAAGGAGAAAACACATATTATTCAATGCATATTTAGGGAGGTGGGTGTGGTACATTAAGCTTGTCATCACTGTATGTCGACAAAGGCAAAATCTCACTGTGGCGAATTGGCGGTAAAATTTCCCTTAAATAGCCTCTACTAAAATAGCACCCAATCAAATAAAGGGAAATACCATAGGTACATTTAAATTCTAGCCACGAACACCTTTTTGCATCCATCCAAATAATTAAGCATTTTAATATGAAATTAAAATTGATCAATTATTTGGATTACTTTAAACAGGATGAAATAAATAATTCAAATAAATATTATATAGGTTTATTTTGTCCTAAACTTGTACTCATCCATGAATACTGTAATTCAATAAATAGTTGTACAGTGATGACCAAATGACAGCAGTCCTTAATCAATTCAAATGTAATAATTACAAAGTAATATTTACTATGCTGCCATTCCAACGGCCAAAGTTTAACCAGACTGAAATACTAAGTTAGTGTTACAGTAAATATGCATTGAAAATAAACAAAACTGAATTAACAGAAGTAAAATGAAACAAACAACATGAACTGAAGAGAACAGAGGCAAAAGGCTTCAAGCAACCAACATGATACCCACCGCTACATATACGTACAGTAAAATGTAACCAACCGACCTGAAGATTAATAGTCATCACTATTAATAGTTATCACTATAAATCAACAAGTCAACAAGCCACATATAAACCCTGGTGCAAATGAAAATTTAAATGCAGCAGCAATGCATCATGAGGTAAAAAGCGGCAACAAAATAATAACCCGATAAGGCCGTCCAAAGTAAAAACCTGTATATGATCATTATTTTGTTCCCAAAAGGAAAGAAAATTGAAGCCGCAAATGCACACTTACTGCTTCTATTGATCTTCTTTGACACATCATAATATGTAGAATACAGCTCAGCTATAAACTGAAAATAAACATTTCAACTAGTCAATGGTTGAAATAACCCTCAAGAAGAAAAAGCGCAGACGATTGGATCCTTCTGTATTTAAGTGCAGACCATTATCATGCTTGGCAAATAAATATCTACTATAATTGCCAAATTTACAAACAGCTTTATATGAGCAAATAAACTTAAAATTCAGATCCTGGCTCATAACTGTATTTAAAAAATTATTTACTTGTCTAATCACTGGATCTGTTATCTGATGGTCCACAGGTCTAGGCAGAATTGAAGAAATCACAATTCTAATATGATATTTTAATTTGCGAACTGTAGCCACTAAATTAGCAAAATCAGACTTAATATGATCCACTGAATGGCGATTTCCAATATTGTTTGTTCCGACATGAATGATAATATAATCATATTCTTCTAAAGGAATATTACCCTTTGAAAATAGCACTGCCAATTTCCCTATAGTAGCACCTGGAAAGGCTTTTATCATGACACCTTCAATGGGATTGAGGTCCTTTATAATTGAGTCCCCAACAATGATGACTTTTCTGTACTCTGTAAGGAAGGAAGGAGAAAAAAAAAACTTTAATATGCTACTAAAATGGCACCAAGAATATGACTATACACTGTCAAATGTGAAAAGGAGACTGCAAATTGATTTATTAAAATGATAGCAGGGCTGCGAAAACTATTAAAAAAAAAAATTATTTTAGTCAACAAAATGTCTGCAATGATAAAAAAAGAAGCAAGAAAACATGAGACATGTCAGACACCAGCATCTTGATAACTCAATTAATGAAAACATTTAATTGAAAGTTATCCTGTACACGTTTCTAGTCGTACATGGTGTCTGAAAAATGAGAGAAATATAAAATGACACAATATAATGAAAACAAGCAAACAAAACATGTCAGACACCAGCATCCTGATAACTCAATTAATGAAAACATTTAATTGAAAGTTATTCTGCACACATTTCTAGTCGTACATGGTGTCTGAAATGATAGAAATGAAAATGACACACAAAAAAAAAAATAAGATCTCACAAGACATGTCAGACACCAACATCCTGATAACTCAATTAATGAAAACATTTAATTGAAAGTTATCCTGTACACATTTCTAGTCGTACATGGTGTCTGAAATGATAAAAATGATAAAGATACAGCATAAGCAAACACACTTGACATGTCAGACACCAGCATCTTGATAACTCAATTAATGAAAACATTTAATTGAAAGTTATCCTGCACACGTTTCTAGTCGTACATGGTGTCTGAAAAATGAGAGAAATAAAAAATGACACAATATAATGAAAACTAGCAAACAAAACATGTCAGACACCAGCATCCTGATAACTCAATTAATGAAAACATTTAATTGAAAGTTATTCTGCACACGTTTCTAGTCGTACATGGTGTCTGAAATGAGGGAAATGAAAAGATGCAATATCCTAAAACAAACAAACACAAAACATGTTAGACACCAGCATCTTGATAACTCAATTAATGAAAACGTTTAATTGAAAGTTATCCTGCACACGTTTCTAGTCGTACATGGTGTCTGAAAAATGAGAGAATTAAAAATGATACAGCATAAGCAAATATAAAACATGTCAGACACCAGCATTCTGATAACTGAATGAAAACATTTAATTGAAAGCCATAAGATTCAAAGTCAAACAATACACTTAATACAACAAAGCACCTGTATTAAGACCAGGTTTGGGGAAAAAATAATAATAATAATAATTAAGACCAAGAAAGATTGGATCTTAATTATGACCCTTATTTAAGACCACCATTAAAAAAAATGGTCTTAATCGGGTGGTCTAGATTATGTGGTCTTGATAAGGTGGTCTTAAATACAGATATTTTACTGTATTATGTTCAAATACTACCAGAACTATACATTTAAGACATATATGTACATTAGTTCTCAATATCTAAAATGGAGCACTGATAACATATCTCCATGCCGACAGAAAGTTTCAATTTGATTTGAGCTGACATAAGGAATGACTGATCATGTACTGCTTCATTGCATGTTGTACTAAAATTTTATCTTCCAGTTCAAAACTCAAGTATCTCTGATAACAATCTGATTTCCAATCTCCCAATAACTTAATTTTATCTGCAGGAATTTTAGCCCGGAATGCTAAACTTGCACCCCCTCTTCTGAAGGAATGTGTAGAAAAATTGTGAGGGTCTAAACCAATTTTTTTAACATAATATTTTAATTTATTCTGAAATTGTGCATATGTAATACTTTTCTTATTAGGTAATAAGAATAAGGCACAATGATCAGCAGCCGGAACGGCCTTACACATATTTCGATAAGCAGTAACTGGACATAAAATGGAATCTTCAATTTTCAACAAAGGAAGCTGAAGAACTCTTTCTCCCCTTTGTATTGTTTTTGTCCACCTAAATGAAACGATTAAGTGATTTCCCAGATCCAGAACATCTCTACGTAACAAAAATTTGCTGGATTTCAAATCCTCATTAGAAGTAGGCACCAAATTTGATTTTCTGGCTAGCAAGAAAAAGGCAAATAAAAACAGACACCACAAAACTACATCTGATTTGTTTCTAATATCTAACACAGAGTAGATGTTAATCAAAATTTCTGGAGTCATAGCTTCAGCTTGTTTAACACAGTGGGGATTCAACCTGGCTATTCCACGTAAAGATAAATTCAAGACAAATTTATTGATATGATCCACCGAATGACCCATCAATAAATGCATAGTCTTAACTCCATTAATATAGTTCTTAATAGAATCAACAGACTTAAAAGTTCTACTCAAAAACTGAGAGTAAAGTTGTAAAGTAATAGTAGAAACTGGTGCACATATAAAATTAAAATAATGACAGAATAACAGAAAAGATTCCCACTGGATTCTTAAATTTCTTCTTGTCCCAGCCGCAAAAGCTGCTTTATTATGTTACGAGCCAGGCGTAGCAGAAAGTAAAAGCAAACAAGCCTTTTGGAAAATTTTAACAAAATTTATTTACAAGTTAACTTTAACCTGTAGAAGTAAGAAAATTAAATGTACTTAGCTCTGTTATGAAATATCCTGAATGAATCTATTTTCCTTGATCCCACAGTCCAAAATGAAAAGTAATATCCTTTAACAATCCCACACAGAATTTAGAAATAACTTTTCTTAAATGCCCAAACATCAAACTCCAAAGTCTGACTCAATGAGAAAAATCAAGCTCTTTTATAGACCCTAAGATTTCTCTAGAACATTCCAGAGGGCTGTGGAATAAGATGAGGTAATTTTCTTAAAATAATGCAACCCAGAACTTTCTGGAAGGTTCTGAAGTACTTTTCCTTGTAAACATGTTGTTTACAAAAATGAAATTAATCTGTGACTCAGTTTTCTAGAATCTTCTATAAGAAGATTAACAAGATATTTATAGCACTATTAGGTCACAGTGGGGTGCAAGTGGGAATCAGAAAAATAAATTCTTATGCATAACACTCCCCCTCTTCGAGGAAAAGAAAGATTTATGTAATAAAGCTTTCTTTTGCTTTAAGAATAATAAAATATTGAGCATAGCATATAAAATTACATGTATCTACAATCCACTTTAGTAGGAAAGAAAACACAATTCCTGACACTGCTCAAGCTCTTGAAAGGGCATCAGGGATAATATTATCTCTCCCTCTGATATGTCTTATGTCTAAATTATACTCTTGTAGCATAAGACTCCACCTGAGCAACCGCTGATTTTTGTTTTTCATTTTATGTATGAAAGTCAGTGGATTGTGATCACTGAAAACAACAATCGGTGCAGTAGTAGGGGTAAGATAAACTTCGAAATGTTGCAGAGCAAGAATCAGAGACAAGCACTCTTTCTCTATGGTAGAGTAATTCCTCTGATGCTTATTAAACTTTTTGGAAAAGTAGCAAACTGGATGATCCACACCATTTTCATCTTCCTGCAACAAAACACTACCTGCACCTACGTCACTAGCATCTACAGCTAGCTTAAACTCCTTTTCAAAGTTTGGTGCTAAGAGAACTGGTTCACTCTTGAGTATGGCTTTAAGTTTATCAAAAGCATTTTGGCATATTGCATTCCAATGGAATTTTGTTCTTTTGCTGAGCAAATTTGTCAAAGGCTCAGCAATGACAGAGAAATTATTACAGAACTTTCTGTAATAACCAGCCATACCAAGAAATCGCATCAGCTGTCTTTTGCACGTGGGTACGGGAAAATTTGAGATAGCCTCAACTTTAGCATCAATGGGTTTCACATGACCTTGACCTACAACATGACCTAGAAATGTCAAACCTGCATGGCAGAATTCACTTTTAGCAAGATTGATTGTCAATTTGACATTACTCAGTCTATCAAAGAATGCTCGAATAGTCCCAAGATGTTGATTCCACTGGTCGTTGTATATGATAGCATCATCGATATAAGCACTGCAGCCTTCCAGCCCCGCAATTACCATGTTTATTAAGCGCTGAAATGTTGCCGGAGAGTTTTTCGTTCCAAATGGCATGACTTTATAGTTAAATAATCCGTCTGGTGTTGTGAATGCCAAAACCTCCTTTGCTCTATCTGTGAGTGGAATTTGCCAAAATCCTTTCAGAAGGTCGAATTTCGTTATGTATTTGGCATTCCCGATGTTATCAATGCAGTCATCCATTCTTGGAATAGGAAAGCTATCTGTTTTACTTAAGGAATTAACTTTCCTAAAATCTGTACACATACGATATGTCCCATCAGGTTTTGGTACTAGAATACAAGGAGAACTCCATTCACTTTGGCTTGGTTCAATAAAGTCATTGTCTAATAGATACTGAACTTCTTCTTTAAGATATTTTTGTTTCACAGGATTCATCCTGTATGGGTGTTGTTTTACAGGTTTAGACCCATTTATGTCCACATCGTGAAATATTTTGTCTGTCCGTGTTGGAATGTCAGGAAATAAGTGTTCATATTCAAAAATCAGCTGTTTCAGTTCATTCCGCTGATTTGGCTCAAGATGTGACAGTTTCTGGTCAAGATTCCGTAGAATGTCAGAATTCTGAAGTTTTGATGATGTGGGATCCGACTTCACTGAATTAATATCCTCACAGTCATTGTCACATGAATTAAGTGGTACAGAGCTAACTAGATTGACTGATGTTAAAGATGTATTGTCCCTATCTATGTATTCCTTAAGCATGTTAATATGACATAGCTGCTTTAGCTTGCGCCTCCCAGGAGTGTTTATTATGTAATTTACGTCACTGATCTTTTTGTCTACAGTGTATGGACCATAATACCTGGCCTGCAACGATTTTCCTGGAATAGGCAAAAGAGCTAGTACCTTATCACCTGGTTTAAAATTCCTTTCTTTTGTCCCTATGTCATATAGCTGTTTCATTTTCCTTTGGGCTGACTGAAGATTGGTCCGAGCAGCCTCACAAGCTTTTGAAAGTCTAGTTTTGAAATCGGACACATACTGAAGTAAATTCAGGGAGGTATTATCATTGGAGAGAAATTTCTCTTTGAGAAGTTTCAAAGGACCACGAACAGTATGGCCAAATACTAATTCAAATGGACTGAAGCCAAGAGATTCTTGCACAGATTCTCTAACAGCAAATAAAAGGAGATGGATGCCTTCATCCCAATCCTTCTCTGTGTCAAAACAATATGATCTTATCATGTTTTTCAATGTTTGATGGAATCTTTCAAGGGCGCCTTGACTTTCAGGATGATAGGCCGATGACTTATACTGTACAATGCCAAGTTCATGCATTACTTGTTGAAATATTCCAGACATAAAATTTGAGCCTTGGTCTGACTGAATAGATTTAGGAAGCCCAACAAATGTGAAAAACTTCACTAAGGCCTTGACGATTGTTTTAGTTTTGATATTTCTTAAGGGAATGGCTTCGGGAAAACGTGTGGAAGCACACATAATAGTCAAAAGATATTCACAGCCAGACTTAGTTCTGGGCAAGGGACCCACACAGTCTATAATTATTCGACTGAAAGGTTCATCAAAAGCAGGTATAGGCTGCAAGTGAGCCTTAGGTATAGTCTGATTGGGTTTTCCTACCATTTGGCATGTATGACAGGACCTACAATGCTGAGAAACATCTGATTTTAACCCAGGCCAGTAAAAATGATTAAGAATCTTGTGATAGGTTTTATTTACACCTAAATGTCCTGACATGGGAGTTTCATGTGCCAAGTTTAATATTTGGGAACGGTAAACCCGTGGAACCACTATCTGATGGTTGACAGTCCACTCGTCTTCTGCTGAGACGTCTGGTGGACGCCATTTTCTCATAAGAATGTCATTTTTGACATAATAACAGACTGGGACCTGAGATACTTCCTGCTCATCTAAGGCCCTTTCAAATAAAGGCGAAATTTCAGGATCCTTATGCTGTTCTATAGCTAGTTGAGACCCAGACATTATGTCATGGCCTAGATCTAAAGATGAGTTATTCTCATGAAAATCTGTCTGCTTATCAGGCAGGCTTGAAGACAGAGACCTTGTTATCTCGTCATTAAAAGACTGACCCAAAAAGGTATCAGTTAAATCAAAATCCTGTTTCCCATCAGTTTGCTTGGCCTTACGTGCCATAGCCCTTGTGACTGCACAAGACGGATAAAGATCAGGAATTTCCTGCTCAATGGGATCAGGCGGTTGGTCTATGCAAGGATTAGTAGTCAAAAGTGGGTTTACCACAACCTTATCTCCAGCTAAGTCATTGCCTAGCAACAAATGAACACCTTTAAAAGGTAAAGAAGGTCTAATACCAACAGCCACTGAACCGGATACCAAGTCTGATGACAAATAAACGTTATGGAGCGGAACATTAACAAATCCACATTCCACACCCTGAATAAGGACACTTTGGCCCAAAGAAGTCTTCTCAGAAAAAGGCAGAGTATCTGCTAGAATAAGAGATTGAGAAGCTCCGGTATCTCGTAAGATTTTAATAGGGGTAGGATGGGCATAACTGTCACCATTTAGTGACACAAAACCATCTGATAAGAATGGTTCATAACACTCCATAACTGTATCAGTCTCAGATAATTTGGTATCAGAAAGTTTTTCCTCCCTTACACAAGACTGTGGTTTTGGCCTTATAGAAGTCAAGCCTGTAGGCTTAAGTTCCTCTTGTCTTTCTCTTTCTTTCCTTCGCTTTAATTTTAAACACTCAGAGATCAAATGACCTGTATTTTTACAATAATAACAAACTACTTGAGATTGAGATAAGGGATTCTGGTCTTTGTTTTCACCAGAAGGTTTGGAAAAATTCTGGCTTCTGTTTTCACCAGAAGGTTTGGACAGATTCTGGCTTTTATTTTCACCAGAAAGTTTGGGCATAGTACTAGATGTATGGCTATAACTACCAGAAGGATTACTGGGATAGAATCTTGGACCTGTCTGTGGATTATAAGGTTTTC
The DNA here is from genome assembly GCA_963580285.1 of Lucinisca nassula. NCBI lineage: Eukaryota > Metazoa > Mollusca > Bivalvia > Lucinida > Lucinidae > Lucinisca > Lucinisca nassula. The sequence goes on along the minus strand of OY757019.1, from coordinate 144,273,676 downwards.
GAGGATAAGGCCTGTTCACAAATGAGACTTTATGAGTCAAAGCATAATCATCTGCCAAACGAGAAGCTTCCTCCAAAGTTTCAACCTGTCTTTCATCGAGAAAAGATTTAATGTCTGAATTTATGCACCGTTTGAACTCTTCAACAAGGACAAGCTGTCTAAGTTTGTCATGATCAGAGCCTACCTTTTTAGAAGAACACCACCTATCAAATAGCTGTTCTTTGGTTCGAGCAAATTCTATATGGGTCTGGGAAATTTCTTTTTTACAATTCCTAAATTTTTGCCTGTAAGCTTCAGGGACCAATTCATATGCCTTAAGAATAAGCTCCTTAACCAAATCATAGTCTGAGCTTTGCTCGACAGTCAGCTGAGTGTAAATGTCTCGAGCCTTTCCGACAACAACGCTTTGCAAAAGTAAGGTCCAATGCTCTTTTGGCCATTTTAAATTTTCTGCAACTTTTTCGAAATGCAAAAAATACTTATCTACCTCTTTTTCCTGAAATGGTGGAACTAATCTGATGTGCTTTGTTGCATCAAAGTAACTACCAGAGTCAAAAACAGGGGTATGTTTCACCCTATCTTGACCCTGGAGTTCCATTTCTTTCAGCCTTAATTGAAATTGCCTTTCCCTTTCTTTTTCTTCAATACTATATCTCATTTTTTCCTTTTCTAACTCAATCCGTTCCTCCATTTCTCTTTGTTTTTCCCTCTCTCTTTCTTCCATTTCTCTTTGTTTTTCCCTCTCCCTTTCTTCCATTTCTCTATTTTTTTCTTCCTGTTCTAATTTTTCTTTTCGAACACGTTCTTCCATTTCTAATCTTTCCATCTGCATTTGTCTCTGCATTTCTCTTTCTTTTTCTTTGCCTCGTTCTTCCATCTCTAATCTTAACTTTTCTAATTCAATTTGCCTTCCAATTTCAATTTGTCTCATTTGTAATTCAGTATGTGAAACCATAATGAGAGACAAAGCAGATGGATCGAAAAGTTCTTCATCAACAAAAAACTGTACCAAAATATTCTTAATTTCATGCTTTTTCATGCTTGTTTTGACAGCAGTAACCCCATAATGGGAAGCAATATCTAACAAATCTGTCCTTTTGGCCAGATTAAACAACTCCTGAGTAGGCTGAGCCAAAAAGCTTCTCAAATCAAACGACATGTTTGCTTTTTGTATGTTTTATTAAGTAATTAGGGTAATAAAGATTGAGGTTAATTTGACAATTTTTTTATATATATATTTTTTTTTTTTTTTTTTGAAATGACAAGCCCAATAAGAATTTCACATGAAATGACAAGTACTATTTCACCTGAAATGACATTCACACGAAATGACAATCCCCCATATGCCTATAGGGAAATACCAATCCTGTGAAGCAACTGCCAAGTCTATATTTGACAAGAAATGACAATTACCTGCCGTCACATGTAATGTCGGTTTTAAAATGCTCGAAATGGTTTATCCCGGACGAGCCCCCAATTTCTGTTACGAGCCAGGCGTAGCAGAAAGTAAAAGCAAACAAGCCTTTTGGAAAATTTTAACAAAATTTATTTACAAGTTAACTTTAACCTGTAGAAGTAAGAAAATTAAATGTACTTAGCTCTGTTATGAAATATCCTGAATGAATCTATTTTCCTTGATCCCACAGTCCAAAATGAAAAGTAATATCCTTTAACAATCCCACACAGAATTTAGAAATAACTTTTCTTAAATGCCCAAACATCAAACTCCAAAGTCTGACTCAATGAGAAAAATCAAGCTCTTTTATAGACCCTAAGATTTCTCTAGAACATTCCAGAGGGCTGTGGAATAAGATGAGGTAATTTTCTTAAAATAATGCAACCCAGAACTTTCTGGAAGGTTCTGAAGTACTTTTCCTTGTAAACATGTTGTTTACAAAAATGAAATTAATCTGTGACTCAGTTTTCTAGAATCTTCTATAAGAAGATTAACAAGATATTTATAGCACTATTAGGTCACAGTGGGGTGCAAGTGGGAATCAGAAAAATAAATTCTTATGCATAACAATTAGATTCTCTCAAATCTTCTTTAAGAACTTGCAAATGAGCCTCTGAAATCGAAAAAGTTACCAGTTATTAACAAATTCAAACAAAGACTCATTAACTTGTTCTTCTACTAGAGTACATGGCAAATTCCTTGTCAGCTCAAAGAAACCTTTCTGATACACTGAACTCAAATGCCATCTCGACAAATAATCAGAAAGTCGATTTGATTGGCTATCCAAGTGCTGAAGCCTAATTTGAAATTCATAGATTGACGAGAGAAAGCAAATTTCACGTAGGCAATCTTGAAGAATATGGCACTTAGACTTTCCTGTATTTATTATTTGGCAAGCTGCCATGTTATCACAAAATACCACAATTCTTTTACCTTTGAAGTACTTTCCCCATAGTTTAAGACAAACTATAATAGAAATAACTTCCAATGCAGTTATATGAAAATGTGTGCTGGATAAAAGAATGGGAAATTGCACATGAAAATATCTACCATTCCAAAAGCCACCACAACCTTGCAAACAAGCATCAGAAGAAAATACTTCATCAGGTCGTGACCATTCCTCAAACTGCATCATGGAGACTCCATTGTATAGAGGTAGAAACCTGTTCCACCACGACAGATCCCTCTTGACATAATATGGAATCAAATGTTCTGATAGAGGTGAACCCTGAATTGACCGTAACCAATTTAATAACCTAGATACAAATACTCTGCTAGGTTTAACACATGCTGCTACAAAATTCAACTTCCCTAATAAAGACTGAATTTCTTTAAGTGTAGCAGAATTTTTATCCAACCATTGACACACCAAAATTCTGATTTCTTCCAGTCTTTCAGGAGTAACCTCTATTGTCATTTTATTGGTATTAAATAGGACACCAAGGAAAGTCATGATCTGACATGGTGGAACAGCTTTTTCAAGATTTTCTTCAATACCGCATTTCTGTAAAATGACTCCCAAACAATTATATGCACATGCAGCAACATTTTCTTTTTCAGCACCGGCCAAATCATCTAAGTAATTCAGAATAGAAATTCCTACCTGAAACATCATGAAAGAGATGGCATTTGTAACACGTTCACAAATCTGAGCAGCAGATTTCAAGCCCATGCTTAAAACAGAATCGCAATAGAAGTGTTTTTTCCAAACGAAGGCCACTAAATTATAATTAGAAGGACAAATACTAATTTGTCTGAAGGCACGTCTAAGGTCTTTCTTAAAGATAAAACAACCCTGTCCTTTTGCTTTAATTAATTCAACTAAATCATCTACTTTTGGATATACTAAAGAAACCTTCTCATTTAAATATATATCTTTGTCAATAAATTCATTAACAGAACCAGACTTAGGATAACTCAGATCCAAAATGACCCGTCTTTCAGCTGTGTCCTTTTTTGGTACTGAATTTAAGGGAGAAACAACCCAATTACTTGAAAAAGGATTTGATTTAAATGGTCCTAAAATAGCGTCATTGATACTTTCTTTCTCCAAGTATCTATTAATTTCATTACTATAATCTGTGGCACCTCTATGATTTTTATATTGCCAAGTTTTAAGCATGGGCACTTTACTTTCATCGCCAACATAACCAATTGGAAATCCAAACTCCAGTAAATCACACACCTGAATATCTTTATAACCATGCAACATTTCCCTCATGAAAGAAACATTTATTTTGTCATTAACAGGAATTTTACAACCTTCAAAATTGAATTTACCAGACTGCTTGACAGTCTCATGCAGTTTCACTCTGGAAATTATTTTTTGATCTGACAGACAACTTGTTGCCTTACAAACTTGACAAGACTTAGAATGTCGGCACATATTTATATTTATGGATGATGGTTTTGAATCAATAATATTTTCAGACTGTTCCAAAAAATTCAAGGATTTATCATTTTGAAGAAATTTTGGATAGAAAATATCTATCAAAGGATTTTGAATTTCACTTAGCTTAGACCCTTTAAGAAGTCAGGCAGAAGAGTGTGGACATGCTGAAGAGCATTCTGGATGCTCTAGCTTTTTGCTGTCTTTTTGCCAGCAAGTAGCACATATATGCTGACAAAGCCTGTTCTCCCCCTTTATTACTAACATGTGACTATTCTTACTGGAACATTTATTCCGGTTATATTTAGAACAAAACCAAACATTCTCTTTAAAGGAAGCATCTGCAGATCTATTTTTAATTTGCTGGGTTTTTCTGGATTTCCAACTAGAATAAGATTTTAATTTAGGCGAATGTTTGGATAAAATGGCAGTTTCAATAAACTGAAAATCATCATTCCAGCCTTTTTTACCCAGCTCTATTTCTCTCAAAACAGCAGCATAATAAGATTTCAATACTGAAAATTCGTATGAGGTACTTAGATACATTATTTTTTTTAGTAATTCCAGACGACCTATACGTTCCTTATCTTTTGTATGCTTATCACTGATAATCTCTAATTCTCCAGCAATAAATAAATTCATATCCAACTTATCAAAAGTTAGATTTGAACTTACATATTCATATCTAAGGTGTGACTGAGGATAACGCTGACTTTTACGGACTGAATCAGAGGCCTTAGCCTTAATACCCGATTTAATTTTCTTTTTATGCTTCTTTTTAAGCGTGCTCTCATCGGAATCTGAGGAGGAGTATGAATAACAAGAAGAACTAGAACTTTTTGTCTTACTTTTACGGATTTTGGATTTACTTGAACTTTTGTCCCTCTCTTCATTCTCATCAACCTCCTCAGCAGATTCCAAATTAGAGACAAGAGAAAATTCTGATTCACTAGAACTTAACAAACCAGAACCTTTCAGTTCTTTCTTAACTTTTCTTCTTAAAGCTTTAGATTGTCTAAGCGTTTTGATAGTCAAGTCATTGTCTTGACTTTTAGAAAGCTGAGCTTGTGTTATGCTTTCTAACTGAGATTTTTGCGGCTCTAAGTCTGTACTATTACCTCTCAATTTTGATATGGACTTTTTTTTCTGCGCAATTTCTCGGCGTAACTCATCAGCCTCCTGTCGTTTCTTCAACAACGCCTCTTCCCGTGAAACTTCGCTTAATTCTTGTTTCAACCGTGCAATTTCAACTTCCTCCTCGTTTCCGGTTGTACATGTGGATGGTATTCCCCAGGAATGTGAATTAGCAGAGGCTCCCCACGGGTTATTTACATATTCGGCCGTATCTCGTTCGTCCCTGTCATCGCCGTACTTATTCTCCAATCCCGACGTATACTGGTCGTTACCATCATCTTTTGGGACTTTAGGGGACAAGGATTTCCCCTCATGCATACTCTTATAATCTACCGGAGGTCGATTTCTCGTGGAAGGCTTTCCAATTCCGGAAGATTTGGCAGCAGGTTCCTTACTTCTCGCCCCAGTGTCATGTTTGTCAGACATAATGGTGTTCTAGAAAAGTTAGTAATAATAATGTTTCGTCAAACGTAGAGTACCCAAGTAGACGGTAACATAAATAAAGTGTCTCATAAAATGCTGAGCACTCGAAATTACGTGACCTGCACAACACAGAACGTTCCCAAAGTACAGAATTTTACATAATGTAAAGGTATCAAGGAAGTCGAATAACAAACAGATTGTCCACTAGAGACGAACAGAGCAACAGTGGGTACTCGGCTCTCAACAAATTGTCTCTAAACAAAGAACATCACCAATGTAAAAGATGTCTTCTTTAAGCTTGTCATCACTGTATGTCGACAAAGGCAAAATCTCACTGTGGCGAATTGGCGGTAAAATTTCCCTTAAATAGCCTCTACTAAAATAGCATCCAATCAAATAAAGGGAAATACCATAGGTACATTTAAATTCTAGCCACGAACACCTTTTTGCATCCATCCAAATATTTAAGCATTTTAATATGAAATTAAAATTGATCTATAGCCCTGGAATCCCATCCCGGGACCCATTGGTTTGACATAGACTTATATAGGGGAAATGTTTGAAAATATCTTCTTCTCTGAAACCAGAAGGCTCAGGTCTTTGACATGTTACATAAAGCTTCATCTAGTGGACCTCTACCAAGATTGTTCAAATTATAGCCCTGGGGCCAAAAATGTACCCTTCTGGGGACCAACTTGTTTTACAAAGACTTAGGTCACAGGAGCCAAAAATAGATGTTTTTATTTTTTACTTGAAACTTAAAAAATCTTCTCCTTTGGTGTCTCTGAAGGGAGCTGTGGGTTAATTGTATCGCTTCCTGGTAATTGCCTTCATTTCTATTTGAGCCCGGTCAAGCGAATTTGTGTCTTCGAGCATTCCGTCATGACAAATTTTACATGCGCATGCCCAGCCATTCAGAGGGGCCAGGGATATGGCTTTCTGTCTGAAGGTTCCTCTTGATTCACTGCTTGTATCAGCGAGCAGCGAAGGTTCTGGCGAGACTGTGCGGATGCGCAGGCTCGCCTGAACCTTCGCTGCTCGCATTGGCGATAAGTACCAAAATCGCTAGACGGGGCCCATATAGGGAAATTCTATATAAATCTTCTTATCTGAAACCAGAAGGCTCAGTTCTTTGATATTTGGTATGAAGCTTTTTCTAGTGGACCTCAACAAAGATTGTTCAAATTATAGCACTGTGGCAAAACATGGCTCCGCCCCGGGGACCGGTTGATTGACATAGACTTATATAGGGAAAACCTTGAAACATCTTGCCTGAAACCAGAAGGCTCAGGTTTTTGATATATGGTATGAAGCTTCATCTTTTTGACTTCTAACAAGATTGTTCAAATTAAAGCCTAGAAGCCTCCGTGGTGCAGTGGTTACGCTACTCGCCTTGTAAACCAGGGATCGCAGGATCGATCCCGGGCTTCTCCAGACTTTCGGATGAGTCTTTAAACCGAGGTCCCGTCTCCGCATGACCTTAGCTGTTGGTGGGACGTAAAACTAAAACTCACTCACTCAAATTATAGCCCTGTTGCCAAAAATGGCCCCTCTCTGGGGCCCACTGATTTTAAATAGACTTATACAGAGAAAAACCTTTGAAAATGTTCTTGTCTGAAACCAGAAGGCCAAAGTCTTTGATATTTGTTATGAAGCTTCAGCTAGTGAACCTCAACCAAAATTGTTCAAATTATAGCCCTGTGGCCAAAATTGAGCCCACCCCAGAACACACTTGTTGTACATATTCTTAGTGGGAAAACCTTTGAAAATGTTCTTGTCGGAAACCAAAAGGTCAAGATCTATGCTATTTTGGTATGGAGTTTTCTACCAAGATTGTTCAAATTATAGCCCTGGGACCAAAAATAGCCCCGCCCTGAGGTCAACAGGTTTTATATAGCTTATGTAAGGAAACCCTTAAAATATTTTTGTCTGAAACCAGATAGTTCCTGTTTTTGATATTTGGTATGAAGCTTCACCTTTCAGACCTCCCTCAAGATTACGCAAATTTAAGGCTAGCCCTTGGGCCAAAAAAAATGACCCTCCCTGGGGCTTATTTGTTACACTATGGATCGGGTGAGCTATCCAGGGCCACCATGACCCTCTTGTTTAAGGGACCGCACGATTTAAGCACATAGGGTCTACCCCTAGACAAGTCCAGGATTTCTAAAAGACTTTCACATGGAGGAATACATCGAGACTCGTGCAATAAAGACGAAAGCGGCCTGTAAGTTACAGAAATTTCGACTGCAGCGTGATAGCTCTGTGATTAATTAGTTCACTTGCCCCTGATGCTAGAGGTCCTGGGTTCGATCCCCGGCAGCGGCGATAAAGTGTCGGTGTCCGAACACGCTCCATTGGCATCAATTGCAGGGATGAATGTCATAAAGTGCACCGTCATTCGGATCGGGACGTTAACTGGAGCCCCCCCCCCCCCCCTGTGCAGGGAGAACCACCCCCTGTGCATGTTAAAGAACCCTACCGTGATTAAATGATAACTGTGTAGGCTTTCATCCTAAAGAAAGAAAGAAAGAAAGAAAGAAAGAAAAGAAAAGAAAGAAAGAAAGAAAGAAAGAAAGATATTAAGTAACAAATCGCGGCTAATGAACGTGGCCAATTCCCTGCATATCGTGTTCTATCGCCAGTGCCCTGCTAACCGAGGCGGGGTTGGAAAGGCCAGAGTTCCGGAAAAGGAAAGGCTAGCTGCTTCACTGTCACTGGTAGGTTGTTCCTCTGCAAACGGCTCTAAAATTCCTACGGCCACAGGTTCCCCTGCAGGCACTCAACGTTGAACAAACGTTGAAACGACAAAAGTTGTTTCAACGTTAGTTCTACGTTGAATCAACGTTTTGTGCATTGAAAAAAAATCAACAACTAAAAACCAGCGGGAGCTCTTTTCTCAGTATGGCGTTAAACTGAAATACTTTTTTTATACAAATAAACGTCACGTTATAAATGGCCCCCGCCCATCGGGGCTTGAAGAAATAGATGGGCTGCATGATGCTTCCACGCAGAGTTGATACCGACCCGCACACGAGTACTGGTAAACTATTTAGATGATCTAAGCCTGCCCAGGCAAAGCGGTGTGAGGGTCGGACCGCCCATGCTTATAAAACTTATTGGTTTCCTTGGGCGGCAGGGCTTGAGATGTCATTTCATCTCAATGTCGGGTAAAAGTCCCACAAAATTGGAAGCAACGTCTTCAAAATGACCTTTACAGTGTTGACGGGGTTGACGGGGACGTTAAACCTCAATTCAAACAAAAAAACGATAACAGAATTGTGATATTGATAATACAGACTCTCTTCTAAATGCGATTTAACCCTTTAATGCGAGGGAATGTGACTGCCAAATTGTTTTAATTTGAATGGTCTCCCTTATTACCACACTTTACGTTTCAAGCGAAATACATGTTCTGTCCACATGTACATTTTGTGCGCAGTAACAAGAGCTCAGAATGTGATTAAAATCAAGTTTTACTCTACCTGTTTTAATACTTTCATCCAACTATAGCAACACACAATTACATAAAATTGATCAAACATACACAGACTTCTATTTAAAAATAGACTATTACACATAATCTGTACAAGTATAAGCTTATTAAATTTTTCGTTTTTCTTAAAGTGGTGGTTCGCACTCGCTCTCTTTCAGCACTTTGTTTTATTACCAATCTGCAGTTTTACAAACAAAAGAAAAAAAATATTTCATATAAAATCGAAGACTATATCATGTTAACAATCCCGTGTAATGAACATCCCTCTAAACCCCATTTTGTGTTGAAAAAAAATGGGGTTGACAGGAGTATATTATCATTTTTTTCTTATTTCTGCTCAAGCACATATGTCGGTGGTAGGCCTACTCGTTAGAACCGCCTCAATGAGGCGGTTCTAACGAGCACCCACAGCCTATATATATGTTCGACCGCCAGTCGAAATATATGTAATATTGTAAATTTTCATGGGAAAAGTAGTCATTTTGGAGCTATGAAACTGGAATGCACTATGTCACATGGGTGTCTTATCGTGGTGGGGTCCATTACCCAGCAGGCACTCAACGTTGAATTAACGTTGAAACAACGTTGAAAACGTTGTTTCAACGTTAGTTCAACGTTGAGTCAACGTTTTGTGCCTGCAGGGTTGTCTCTGAGTGTAGACTGCATCACGAAAACACGCCTATATGATTTTGACCCCCTCGAACCCCACTTTTATATAGTAAAACTGGGGTTTGCAGGGGTATACATTATTTTTCTTATTTCTGCTCAAAAACAAAGATTGTGGGTACTCGTTAGAACCGCCTCGTCGAGGCGGTTCTTACGAGTATCCCTAATCTATATTTAGAGCAGAAATAAGAAAACTATCGAAATTTTTCATTTGAAAATTTCCATTTCTTCGGTGGTAAAATTTACAATGTATTTGTATAGGCGTGTTTTCGTAATTGGGTAACCGGGACTTTGACTGTTTCGTTAAACATTTCAATCCTGTACTATAAGCAACAGGGAAGACCCTGATCAGGTGCCACTTTCTGTGGCGTCTGATCTATGTCTACACTGTTTGCCAGACCCAACACACGGGTCATGTCGAGATTGATTCTACAGGTGACCCTTTATACATCTCGAAAACACGCCTATATAATTTTGATGTCATTGAACCACAATTTTATCTAGTAAAACTAGGGTTGACAAGGGTAAACCTTATTTTTTTATTTCTTCTCCAAAATATAGATTGTGGGTACTCGTTAGAACCGCCTCAATGAGGCGGTACCCACAATCTATATTTTGAGCTAAAATAAAATCATCTTAAAATGTTTATTTTATTTTATTTTTTTTTATTTTTTTTTTTCGACGGAAAAGTTTACAATGTGTTTGTATAGGCGTGTTTTCTTTTTGCACATTACACTGACCTCGGCGGGTGTTAAAGTAACTATTACCTAGAGTTACCATTACCTAGAGTTTAAACAAAGCAGTGATAGTCACTTGGACATCAGCAAAGGAAAGCTCCAAAGGTTTGTAAATAAACAATCGACCAAAAATGTGGGGATAGGTTTTAAAGTCCTGCGAAGTTTGAATCAAATTGTCCCAAGGGTATAGGAGGAGTTCGGGTTTGTAGACAATTTACAATGTTTTTCTATTTTTAGCTTTGATGGCCATTTTGTTCACCGGAGCGGGATCGTTTTAGCTATTTCGGTAGAGGGTCATCTGTATTCCAAAGAAGTTTGTATGAAATTGGCCCAAGAGTACAGGAGGAGTTGTCGTTTAAAGATTTTTTTTTTATTTTTAGGTCTGGCGGCCATCTTGTTTGTCAGAGCAAAACGATTTTAGCTATTTTGGTAGTGAATCACCAAGGCAACATTCCTGTGAAGTTTGAATCCAATTGGCCCAAGGGATTAGGAGGAGTTCGCGTTTGAAGCAAATTTACGATGTTTTTTTTTCTTCTATTTTTAGCTCTGGTAGCCATTTTGTCCATCCGAGAAAAATCGTTTTAGCTATTTCGGTAGAAGGTCATCTAAGCATTATTCCTATGCAGTTTGAATAAAATTGGTCCAAGGGTACAGGAAGAGTTGTTGTTTCAAGATTTTTTTTCTATTTTTAGCTCTGGCGGCCATCTTGTTTGTCAGAGCGGAGCGACTTTAACTATTTTGGTAGGGAGTCACCTAGGCAACATTCCTGTGAAGTTTGAATCATATTGGCCCAAGGCTTTAGGAGGAGTTCGCGTTCGAAGCAAATTTACGATGATTTTCTTTTTATTTCGCTCTGACGGCCATTTTGTTTATCAGAGCGGGATCGTTTTAGCTATTTTGGTAGAGGGTTACCTAAGCAACATTCCTATGAAGATTGGATGAAATTGGGTCAAGGGTGCAGGAGCTGTTGTCGTTTGAAGATTGCTTTCTATTTTTAGCTCTGACGGCCATCTTGTTAATCAGAGCGGAACGATTTTAGCTGATTTGGTAGGGAGTCACCTAGCCAACATTCCTGTGAAGTTTGAATCTAATTGGCCCAATAGTTTAGGAGGAGATCGCATTGGTAGCAAATTACCGATGTTTTTTTCTATTTTTAGCTCCGGCGGCCATTTTGTTCATCGGAAATGAACTGTTTTAGCTATCTTGAAAGAGGGTTATCTATGTAATATTCCTATAAAGATTGAATGAAATTGGCCAAAGAGTACAGGAGGAGTTGTCGTTTGAAGATGTTTTCTATGTTTAGCTCTGGCGGCCATCTTGTTTGTCAGAGCGGAAGGATTTAGTTATTTTTGTAGGGATTCACCTAGGCAACATTCCTGTGAAGTTTGAATCATGTTGGCCCAAGTCTTTAGGAAAAGTTCACGTTTGAAGCACATTTATAATGTTTTTGTCTATTTTTAGCTCTGGCGGCCATTTTATTCATCGGAAGGGGATCGTTTAAGCTATTTTGGTAGAGGGTTACCTAAACAACATTCCTATGCAGTTTGAATGAAACTGGGCCAAGGGTACAGGAGGAGTTGTCGTTGAAGTTTTTTATATTTTTAGCTCTGGCGGCCATCTTGTTCATCGGAGCGAAACGATTTAAGCTATTTTGGTAGGGAGTCACCTAGCCAACATTCTGTGAAGTTTGAATGCAATTGGGCCAAGGGTACAGGAGGAGTTGTCGTTTGAAGATTTTTTTTTATTTTTAGCTCTGGTGGCCATCTTGTTCATCAGAGCGGAACGATTTTAGCTAATTTGGTAGGGAGTCACCTAGCCAATATTCCTGTGAAGTTTGAATCAAATTAGCGCAAGGGTTTAGGAGAAATTCGCATTTGAAGCAAATGATGGTATAGGGTCATCTAAGCAATGTTCCTATGAAGTTTGAATCAAACGGCCAAAGAGTACAGGAGGAGTTGTCGTTTGAAGATGATTTCTATTTTTAGCTCTGGCAGATCTTGTTTGTCAGAGAACAACGATTTTAGCTATTTTGGTCGGGAGTCACCTAGGCAACATTCCTGTGAAGTTTGAATCAAATAGGCCCAAGGGTTTAGGAAGAGTTTGCGCTTGAGGCAAATTTATTATGTTTTTCTATTTTTAGCTCTGACGGTCATTTTGCTCATCGGAGCCGAACCGTTTTAGCTATTTTTGTTGAGAGTCACCTAAGCAACATTTCTATGAAGTTTCAATGAAAATGGCACAAGTGTACAGAAGCAGTTGGTGTTTAAAGAGGTTTTTTCCTATTGTTAGCTCTGGTAGTCATCTTGTTCTTCAGAGCGGAACGATTTTAGCCTTTTTGTTAGGGAGTCACCTAGCCACATTCCTATGAAGTTTGAATGAATTTGGGCCAAAGGTACAGGAGGAGTTGCCGTTTGAAGATTTTTTATATTTTTAGCTCTGGCGGCCACCTTGTTCATCATAGCGGAACGATTTTAGCTATTTTGGTACGGAGTCACATAGTCAACATTCCTGTGAAGTTTGAATCAAATTGGCGCAAGGATTTAGGAGGAGTTCGCATTTGAAGCAAATTTACGTTGCTTTTCTATTTTTAGCTCTGGCGGCCATTTTATTCATCGGAGGTGAACTGTTTTAGCTATTTTGGTAGAGGTTCATCTAAGCCCTGTTCCTGTGAAGTTTAAATGAAGTTGGCCAAGGAGTACAGGAGGAGTTGTCGTTTGAAGATGCTTTCTATTTTTAGCTCTGGCAGCCACCTTGTTTGTCAGAGCGGAACGATTTTAGCCATTTTGGTCGGGAGTCACCAAGGCAACATTCCTGTGAAATATGAATCATATTGGCCCAAGGGTTTAGGAGGAGTCCGCGTTTGAGGCAAATTTACGATGTTTTTTTAATTTTCTATTTTTAGCTCCGACGGTCATTTTGCTCATCGGAGCGGAACCGTTTTAGCTATTTTTGCTGAGAGTCACCTATGCAACATTTCTATGAAGTTTAAATAATATTGGCCCAAGTGTGCAGGAGCAGTTGGTGTTTAAAGTGTTGTTTTTTTTTTTGTATTTTAGCTCTGGTTGCCATTTTTTGTTCATCGGAGCGAGACGATTTAAGCTATTTTGGTAGGGAGTCACCTAGCCAACATTCCTGTGAAGATTGAATGCAATTGGGCCAAGGGTACAGGAGGAGTTGTCGTTTGAAGATTTTTTTCTATTTTTAGCTCTGGTGGCCATCCTGTTCATCAGAGCGGAACGATTTTAGCTATTTTGGTAGGGAGTCACCTAGCCAACATTCCTGTGAAGTTTGAATCAAATTAGCGCAAGGGTTTAGGAGAAATTCGCATTTGAAGCAAATTTACTATTTTTTGCTATTTTTGGCGATGGTGGCCATTTCGTTCATCGGAGGTGAACTGTTTTAGCTATGATGGTAGAGGGTCATCTAAACAATGTTCCAATGAAGTTTGAATCAAATGGCCAAAGAGTACAGGAGGAGTTGTCGTTTGAAGATGATTTCTATTTTTAGCTCTGGCAGATCGTGTTTGTCAGAGAACAACGATTTTAGCTATTGTGGTCGGGAGTCACCTAGGCAACATTCCTGTGAAGTTTGAATCAAATTGGTCCAGGGGTTTAGGAGGAGTTTGCGCTTGAGGCAAATTTATGATGTGTTTCTATTTTTAGCTCTGACAGTCATTTTGCTCATCGGAGCGGAACCGTTTTAGCTATTTTTGTTGAGAGTCACCTTAGCAACATTTCTATGAAGTTTCAATGAAATTGGCCCTAGTGTACAGGAGCAGTTGGTGTTTAAAGAGGTTTTTTCCTATTTCTAGCTCTGGTGGCCATCTTGTTCTTCAGAGCGGAACGATTTTAGCCTTTTTGTTAGGGAGTCACCTAGCCACATTCCTATGAAGTTTGAATGAAATTGGGCCAAAGGTACAGGAGGAGTTGACGTTTGAAGATTTTTTATATATTTAGCTCTGGCGGCCACCTTGTTCATCATAGCGGAACGATTTTACCTATTTTGGTACGGAGTCACATAGTCAACATTCCTGTGAAGTTTGAATCAAATTGGCGCAAGGGTTTAGGAGGAGATCGCATTTGAAGCAAATTTACGATGCTTTTCTATTTTTAGCTCTGGCGGCCATTTTATTCATTGGAGGTGAACTGTTTTAGCTATTTTGGTAGAGGTTCATCTAAGCCATGTTCCTGTGAAGTTTGAATGAAGTTGGCCGAAGCGTACAGGAGGAGTTGTCGTTTGAAGATGCTTTCTATTTTAAGCTCTGGCAGCCCCTTGTTTTTCAGAGCGGAACGATTTTAGCTATTTTGGTCGGGAGTCACCTAGGCAACATTCCTGTGAAGTTTGAATCATATTGGCCCAAGGGTTAAGGAAGAGTTCGCGTTTGAGGCAAATTTACGATGTTGTTTTTTTTTTCTATTTTTTAGCTCCGACGGTCATTTTGCTCATCGGAGCGGAACCGTTTTAGCTATTTTTGTTGAGAGTCACCTAAGCAACATTTCTATGAAGTTTAAATGGAATTGGCCCAAGTGTGCAGGAGCAGTTGGTGTTTAAAGGATTTTATTTTTTTTTTTTGTATTTTAGCTCTGGTGGCCATTTTGTTCATCGGAGCGAAACGATTTAAGCCATTTTGGCAGGAGTCACCTAGCCAACATTCCTGTGAAGTTTGAATGCAATTGGGCCTAGGGTACAGAAGGAGTTGTCGA
This sequence comes from Lucinisca nassula, assembly GCA_963580285.1. Classification (NCBI taxonomy): domain Eukaryota; kingdom Metazoa; phylum Mollusca; class Bivalvia; order Lucinida; family Lucinidae; genus Lucinisca; species Lucinisca nassula. Next base: position 144,258,675 of record OY757019.1, on the reverse strand, counting down.
TTGAAGATTTTTTCTATTTTTAGCTCTGGTGGCCATCTTGTTCATCAGAGCCGAACGATTTTAGCGATTTGGGTAGGGAGTCCCCTAGCCAACATTCCTGTGAAGTTTGAATCAAATTAGCGCAAGGGTTTAGGAGAAATTCGAATTTGAAGCAAATTTACTATTTTTTGCTATTTTTAGCGATGGTGGCCATTTTATTCATCGGAGGTGAAATGTTTTAGCTATGATGGTAGAGGATCATCTAAGCAATGTTCCTATGAAGTTTGAATCAAATGGCCAAAGAGTACAGGAGGAGTTGTCGTTTGAAGATGATTTCTATTTTTAGCTCTGGCAGATCTTGTTTGTCAGAAAACAACGATTTTAGCTATTTTGGTCGGGAGTCACCTAGGCAACATTCCTGTGAAGTTTGAATCAAATTGGCCCAAGGGTTTAGAAGGAGTTTGCGCTTGAGGCAAATTTATGATGTGTTTCTATTTTTAGCTCTGACGGTCATTTTGCTCATCGGAGCGGAACCGTTTTAGCTATTTTTGTTGAGAGTCACCTAAGCAACATTTCTATGAAGTTTCAATGAAATTGGCCCAAGTGTACAGGAGCAGTTGGTGTTTAAAGAGTTTTTTTTTCTAATTACAGCTCTGGTGGCCATTTTGTTCATCGGAGCGGAACGATTTAAGCCTTTTTGTTAGGGAGTCACCTAGCCACATTCCAATGAAGTTTGAGTGAAATTGGGCCAAAGGTACAGGAGGAGTTGACGTTTGAAGATTTTTTATTTTTGCTCTGGCGGCCACCTTGTTCATCAGAGCGGAACGATTTTAGCTATTTTGGTACGGAGTCACATAGTCAACATTCCTGTGAAGTTTGAATCAAATTGGCGCAAGGGTTTAGGAGGAGTTCGCATTTGAAGCAAATTTACGATGCTTTTCTATTTTTAGCTCTGGCAGCCATTTTATTCATTGGAGGTGAACTGTTTTAGCTATTTTGGTAGAGGTTCATCTAAGCCATGTTCCTGTGAAGTTTGAATACAGTTGGCCAAAGAGTACAGGAGGAGTTGTCGCTTGAAGATGCTTTCTATTTTTAGCTCTGGCAGCCACCTTGTTTTTCAGAGCGGAACGATTTTAGCTATTGTGGTCGGGAGTCACTTAGGCAACATCTCTGTGAAGTTTGAATCATATTGGCCCAAGGGTTAAGGAAGAGTTAGCGTTTGAGGCAAATTTACGATGTTTTTTTTTTATTTTTAGCTCTGACGGTCATTTTGCTCATCGGAGCGGAACCGTTTTAGCTATTTTTGTTGAGAGTCACCTAAGCAACATTTCTATGAAGTTTAAATGAAATTGGCCCAAGTGTGCAGGAGCAGTTGGTGTTTAAAGTGTTTTTTTTTTTTTTTTTTTCTTTTTTGTATTTTAGCTCTTGTGGCCATTTTGTTCATCGGAGCGAAACGATTTAAGCTATATTGGTAGGGAGACACCTAGCCAACATTCCTGTAAAGTTTGAATGCAATCGGGCCAAGGGTACAGGAGGAGTTGACGTTTGAAGATTTTTTCTATTTTTAGCTCTGGTTGCCATCTTGTTCATCAGAGCGGAACGATTTTAGCTACTTTGGTAGGGAGTCACCTAGCCAACATTCTGTGAAGTTTGAATCAAATTAGCGCAAGGGTTTATGAGAAATTCGCATTTGAAGCAAATTTACTATCTTTTGCTATTTTTAGCGATGGTGGCCGTTTTGTTCATCGGAGGTGAAATGTTTTAGCTATGATGGTATAGGGTCATCTAAGCAATGTTCTTATGAAGTTTGAATCAAATGGCCAAAGAGTACAGGAGGAGTTGTCGTTTGAAGATGATTTCTATTTTTAGCTCTGGCAGATCGTGTTTGTCAGAGAACAACGATTTTAGCTATTTTGGTCGGTAGTCACCTAAGCAACATTCCTGTGAAGTTTGAATCAAATAGGCCCAAGGGTTTAGGAGGAGTTTGCGCTTGAGGCAAATTTATGATGTTTGTCTATTTTTAGCTCTGACGGCCATTTTGCTCATCGGAGCCGAACCGTTTTAGCTATTTTTGTTGAGAGTCACCTAAGCAACATTTCTATGAAGTTTCAATGAAATTGGCCCAAGTGTACAGAAGCAGTTGGTGTTTAAAGAGTTTTTTTTTTTTATTTTTAGCTCTGGTGGCCATCTTGTTCTTCAGAGCGGAACGATTTTAGCCTTTTTGTTAGGGAGTCACCAAGCCACATTCCTATGAAGTTTGAATGAAATTGGGCCAAAGGTACAGGAGGAGTTGTCGTTTGAAGATTTTTTATTATTTAGCTCTAGCGGCCACCTTGTTCATCATAGCGGAACGATTTTAGCTATTTTGGTACGGAGTCACATAGTCAACATTCCTGTGAAGTTTGAATCAAATTGGCGCAAGGGTTTAGGAGGAGTTCGCATTTGAAGCAAATTTACGATGCTTTTCTATTTTTAGCTCTGGTGGCCATTTTATTCATCGGAGGTGAACTGTTTTAGCTATTTTGGTAGAGGTTCATCTAAGCCATGTTCCTGTGAAGTTTGAATGAAGTTGGCCAAGGAGTACAGGAGGAGTTGTCGTTTGAAGATGCTTTCTATTTTTAGCTCTGGCAGCCACCTTTTTGGTCAGAGCGGAACGATTTTAGCTATTTTGGTCGGGAGTCATCAAGGCAACATTCCTGTGAAGTTTGAATCATATTGGCCCAAGGGTTAAGGAAGAGTTAGCATTTGAGGCAAATTTACGATGGGTTTTTCTATTTTTAGCTCCGACGGTCATTTTGCTCATCGGAGCGGAACCGTTTTAGCTATTTTTGTTGAGAGTCACCTAAGTAACATTTCTATGAAGTTTAAATGAAATTGGCCCAAGTGTGCAGGAGCAGTTGGTGTTTTAAAGTGTTTTTTTTTTATTATTATTATTATTTTGTATTTTAGCTCTGGTGGCAATTTTGTTCATCAGAGCGGAACGATTTTAGCTATTTTGGTAGGGAGTCACCTAGCCAACATTCCTGTGAAGTTTGAATCAACTTGGTCCAATGGTTTAGGAGGAGTACGCATTTAAAGCAAATTGTTGACGACGCACGCAGATGACGCAAGACGCACGACGGACATTCACTGATCACAATACCTCACCATGAGGAGTTCGTGCTCAGGTGAGCTAATAATAGACATGTGACCGCCTACCGTATAGACGAACAAGGACAGTTTTTAAAAAAGCTGAAACGGCTCGCCTAGCATCTGATTCTCATGTTGTATCAATAAACATAACAGCTGTGGATGAATATTTCAACTTTTTCTTCAACTGTTTTTTTCATGGAACATTTTGTATGATAAAGACATCAAAATTGGCTCAGAGATTTCAGTTGAAATAGAAATATAATCTGTACTATGATGAAGCAGCTGCAATGAAGCGAAAATGAATCTGCGTGCATTGATGTTGTTTTTAGAAAAGTATAACTGGAAAAAATAAATTGTTTTGCCACTTTGCAATGCAAATACAAATTTGCTCTTGACGTAAAATAAGACGGAAGGTAAACCAAATGTCAACAAATCCGCTAGGGCTACAGTCTCCCAATGCAGCATATCAAGTTTCAAGCTTCCTAAAAGAAGATTTGTAAATTTTTACCGGGTATGGGCATGGTGCCCGTCTTGATTATGAGACACGGATCTTTTGGACAACTTTCATTTTCCAGTCCTGGGGGCGCAATGTGCAATTTTGTCCAATCAGCCCAGTAGTTTCAGAGGCGCTGAAAACAAAATAACTAAATCAGTAGTATTCCAGACAAAGGTCTATAAATGACCTTAACCTTTGGTATTTTTATAAGTTCATTCATCTTACTGCACAATTCAAACGATCATGTCATAGGCTACGACCCCTGCCAATCGGGCTTGAAGGAATGATGCTTCCACGCAGAGCTGAAACCGACCCACACACGAGTACTGGTAAACCGCTTAGAGGATCTATACTTAACCAGGCAAAGCGGTGCGAGTCGGTCCGTCCATGCTCATAAACCCTATTGGTTTCATTTGGCGACAGCTCTTGAGATATCATTTCATCTCAATGTCGGGTAAAAGTCCCACAAAACTGGAAGCAATGTCTCCAAAATGACCTATACTGTGTTGATGGGGACGTTAAACCTCAAATCAAACAAACAAGCAAACGTGTCATAGGCTATGATAGAATAAGAAAATGCATTGTTTTGTCTTTTTTTCAGTGGAAAGAAGGAATACTTGTATGTATCCTTGGCTGTATGAATTTGATGAAATGTCATAAAAACGGCAGTACTTCGAAACCCTATGAGTGAGGGGCTAAATATATTGAGGAAGGGGCACAACTTCAAGGCCGTTGACTCTCTTGTAGAAAAGACAAAGACGTGCCACTGAATGTCATTCTTCAAGGGGTTGCTAATCCAACTTGTGCAACAATGGAGAGACGCTAGTTGCTCTGGCATATAGTCATTCATGGTCCATCGGGCTGCATGTCTTTGGACCATTTAAACCTTATGGGTGTTCCTTTTTGAATGCAGGATCCGTATCACTGAAGCATATTTCAGCTGCGGGCGCACAAGGTTAATCATGCAATTGCCGTAGGGTCCTTTAACCTGCACATGGGCGGGGTTGGGACAGTTCTCCCTGCATAGGGGCGGGAGTGGCGTAGGGCTCCAGTTTACGTCCCGATCCGAAGGACGGTGTACTATGTGGCAGTCATCCTTGTAAATGATACCACTGGAGCGGGAATCGAACCGTGGGTCTTTAGCAACATAGACAAGTTTACCAAATACTGAGCTGCTACACTTGTTTTCATTTTTGTAAAAATGCTAGCTGGCTGGCTTGGAATAAGGTTAACCTTCAATGTTAGCGGTTGTATCTGTTCTAGTGTTTATGTTTCATCACGAAAACACGCCTATATAATTTTGAGCCCCTCGAACCCCATTTTTATATAGTAAAACTGGGGTTTCCGGGGGTATACCTTATTTTTCTTATTTCTGCTCTAAAAATAGATTGTGGGTACTTGTTAGAACCGCCTCGATGAGGCGGTTCTAACGAATGCCCACAATCTATATTTTGAGCAGAAATAAGAAAAATATCACAATTTTTCATCATAAAATTTTCATTTTTTCGGCGATAAAAGTGGCAATGTATTTGTATAGGCGTGTTTGCGTAATGTTTTTTTTTTTTTTTTTTATTCCTGGATAATAGTACAGGATCGGTAGTTTAGCTTATACATGTTTATGAAACTGGAATCAACTTTTGGAATCTTTGACTATTATACAATTTTCCATATTTACTGGCACACTAATATAGCATACACATGAACAGCTTTGTTATTGCACGACCCGCAGAATAAGCGACCGACTGAAGTCGGTTGATTTTCTAAGAGTGCCCTAAAATCACCGTGCCATTCTGTCAGTCTGTCTGTCCGTCCGTAACCCGTTTGTGAAAATTGATGATAGTGACTTAACCGATTGGAATATTTAAATATTTTTTTGCATACTAATAGATATCAATGAGATCTAACCAATGAACTTGCCAAATATTACATTCCGTTTAGTATAGCCTCGCCGAGACGAAAAATGTGAAAATTTTCAAACTGCTTCTCCTCGGAAACCGTTGGGCCGATTGAAGTCAAATTTCATATGGAGCCTCTATGGTATGGGTAAAACCAAATATTGCTCATGGGGTCCAGGTCACATTACCAAAATGGCCGCCAAGCCATATATGGTAAAAACCCTTCAAAAATAGTCTTCTCGAGAACCACTGGGCAGATTTCCACGAAACTTGATAAATAGCATCTGGGACGTAGGCCCATCATAAATTGCTAAAATGGTGACCCTGGGTTGACCTTGACATTCTTTGTGCATAGGTCAAACTTTGACACATATGCTTTTGTATTGGAAAAGTAAGAATGCATTTTATCCTGCAAACGATTCAGAATACAGTACTAAAGTATAAGATATATTTTGGCTCCTTACGATAAGGCGCATTTATTGGGGTAACCGTTTTAGGTCCAGGTCACATGACCAAAATGGCCGCCATACCCATATTTGGTAACACTCATAAAGCTAAAAGCATCCGGTGGGTCGTGCACTTCAGCTGAAGCACTGGTTTGACTTTGCAGTCCTATGTTTACACAACTTAATATGTGCTAAGCGTAGATGCGTGCATTTTGTAGAAGCTAATACTTGTGTGCTACATGCGGTCCATCGAATTACCCAAAGTAAACTTTACAGCTGCCACCTGGGCTACGATGTTATTTACCTTATATTTCATGGCAAGGTGTGAAAGAAAGTAATATGATCCCTTTCGATATACAATCGAATGAAATTTCGAACACGATCATCGAGTCAATAGCATGCGTTACCGGAAGATAAAAACGGCACGCTGCCTCCCGGAAGGTTTTGTTTTTGTTTGTTTTGGAGTTTAACGGCCCAGTCAACACTATTTAGGTCATTTTTGAGCCGGTAAGTTTACCTATCAACACTTTCCTGGGCAGGCTTATACGTAAGCGGTTAACCAGTACAGTGCACATTCTTTCGCCAGAAACTGACAACTGCCCTTCTTGAATCAGCGGAAGGGAGAGAATGACCGTAGAAACCCTCCCGGTAGGAGAAACGAAATTTGTATCACTATAAGATGATATATCTATCTATCTTCTTATACTGAGTCGGTCACATTTTGGCCATTACCTCAGTTGGGTGCGTAGCTAAATTTAGAATTTAGCCAAAAAAAAAAAAAAAAGAGAAGTCACTGGATGAGTCCTTAAAACTATTTACAATATGAATAACAGAGGTATACTAAAACGCATACCTCTGAGTCTCAATCTTACACTGTACGGGCTTTGAACTCCTCTGCAGTTTTAGCATTCACCACAGAAGAGGGAAGATAGTCCTAGGAAAAAAGGATTTTTTCAGGGCATCACTGTAGGACATGTACCTATGATACTGCGAGTTGTTTACTTTTGATGCCCTTGTTCGGGTTGAAACTGTGACAGGGGTCAAGAATTTGTCTTTATTAACGGCCACTGTACCTGAATGTATCTTATAGAAGAAGGTTAAAGAGGACTGCTCACGACGGGCCTCTAGGGACGGCCATTCTAGCTCGTTAAGCATGTCACCGACGCTACTTCTATTGCGCCATCGTCGGCAAGTCCATCGAGCAGCTGTCCTCTGCACCATCTCCACCTGCTGAATCTGAGTTTTAACATAGGGATGCCAAATGGGTGATGCATATTCAAGCTGAGGGCGAACCAATGTTTTATATGCAACACCCTTTGTCTGCCTAGGTGCAAAAGCCAAGTTTCGTCTAAGAAATCCTAAAGTCCTAGTTGCTGTTGATGTTATTTCTGAAACGTGTTGACCCCAATCCAGATCATCAGTGATGGTGATACCAAGATAATTGGCGGATTGAACCTGCTCCAAGATTTGCTGCTGTAGTATATAGTCAAACTTAAATTGTTTGTCCGGAGGGTGTCGCGACACCCTCATTGAATGACATTTGGCCACATTGAACTTCATTTGCCAATCGGCCTCCCACTGTGCTAGTTGATTCAGGTCATCTTGTACAAAAAACAGTCAGAAGAAGAATATATATTCCTATAAGGGACACAATCATCAGCAAACAAACGGACAGATGACCTGATATTATCAGGGAGATCATTAATGAATACCAAGAAAAGGACCGGTCCAAGGACCGAGCCTTGGGGGGACACAAGATAAAACAGGGACTGGATCAGACGCTTGGCCATCAAGTACAACCCGCCGCGAGCGCCCCGAGAGCCATGAGCCAATCCACCTATGTGTGGATCCCTTTATCCCACAGTAATCCAATTTATACAATAGCCTCCTGTGAGGCACCCTGCCAAAGGCCCCAGCGAAGTCCATGACAATCAAGTCAGTTTGTTTGTGGCCACGGTTTGTGGCCCCATCCAGATTGCTCACAATGTCATGGTAAAACTGAACTAATTGAGTTTCACACTCAAAGGTGGATTAGAGCAGCGTTCTCTTGGCGCTCGCAACAAGTAACTTGTGCTAAATGGCCAAGCGTAAGCTATTTAAAGTCTCATGCCCTGTTTTGTCTGGTGTACCCCAAGGGTCGGCACTTGAATCAGTTCTCTACTTGGCGTTCATTAATGATCTCCGTGATTCTGTCAAGTCATCTCTCTGTTGTTACGGATGACTGCGTCCTGTATATTCTCATGACAGTCTCATTCTACAGGATAACCTGGATAGATTGGCAGATGAATGCTACAAAATGCACCGTCCTTCGGATCGGGTCGTTAACTGGAGGCCAGGCCCCATGTGCAGAGAGAACCATCCCCTGATCAGGTAAAAGATCCCTGCCGTCATTACATGAATACTGTGTTGGCTTTCATTTTGCCCATCTGGCGTGTATGTAATGTACACCTGCCGAAAATGCCCGTAAGGGCGTAGGCAGTATATGAAGAAAGGAAGATGAAGTTCAAGGTGGCCAAATATCCAACGAGATTGTCAGGGTACCTCTCAAACTACTCACTTCACCAGTAAACGCAAAGGCCAGATTAAATCCGCCCATATTTTTGCATCACCAGTGCTGACAATCTGGGTTGCTGTCCTCTTGACTTTTTCAACATGTTGAATCTGAAATAACTTTGGGATGTCAAACCGCCAATAAAAACCTTAGCTGAGAGAGCACCAGTGTTTCATATGCATTATCCTTTGTCTGCCTGGATGCAAAAGTCAAATTAAGTCTAAGAAATACTAATGTCCTAGTTGTTTAGAATGTGATACTAACCCCGGCTCATAAAATGTGATACTAAGCTCGGCTCAATGGACACACAGGGGGATACATTTATTCTAGACTTTGAGAAGGCTTTTGACACCACCCCCTTCATGAGCTCCTGAAATCCAAATTATTTGGCTATGAAATTAGGGGAAATACTCTCAAACAGATACTTTCCTCTCTTAGCTATAGGAAACAGCGAGTTCTTCGGGCACCTGTTTTGTCTGGGGTCCCACAAGGGACTGTTCTTGATCCACTGTTAATCTCACTGCACATTAGTGATATTTCTACTGACAAGACTCATAAATAAGATGACTGTGTTTGCTACAGGAAAATTAGAGGTACAGAGGACTCAAAAAACTTCAGAATGATATAGACTAGGATGTTGGGCACAATAATGGGGCATGAGATTTCAGCAATTTAAATGCGATATTATTCAGATGACTAGGAAGAGAACCAATAAAATTGAGGCTTCTTACATCTTGGAAGAAACGGCCCTCGAGAACGAGGATTCCATTAAATACCTTGGTCTGACAACCACACACGATCTGAGATTGTATACAAACATTAGCAACGTGTATACTAAGGCAAATAGAACGCCTGGTTTCCTGAAATCTTCATCAGTGTCTTCAATATGTAAAAGAGGCAGCATATTAAGGACTTGCTCCCTCAGTCTTGGAATACGGTAGTTGGAACTAAATTGGAAAAATTGAAAAAGTACAAAATGGAGTTACCACATAACAAGCAATTACTGCTTCGAAACTGTGAGTATGACTGCAGTGCTAGGAAAATTAAGATGGGAGTCTCTCAGGAAAAAGAGATGAGACAGTAGGCTCATACTGTTATACAAAGGTCTCAAGGGTGCGCCATTATTCCAACAGCTGACCTTGTTCCCCCAGCTAGGCACTGTTGAAATCACCATTTACTGGCGTTTCAGACCCATACTGCCAGAACTGACATTTACAAAGAATCTTTCATACCTCAGGCCATTAGAGATTGGAATTCCCTTCCTGATTTAATCATTTCCACAGCTGAAGGTGCTGATGATAGTATAGCTACGTATATCTCTATGGTAAGAGATTGAGACCAACTTTCCATATCACAGGTCCTGGTGTATGAATGTTGGCGGAACAAATTAGCATCTGAATTATCAATTCCTGATCTTTGTTTTACTTCTACTTTGAAGAGGCCATCCCTGGAGGCCTGTCGTGAACAGTTCTCCTGGAACATACTCTAAAACATAATTACGGATACATTGTCTCAACCTGTTTAAGATACCTGAGCCTGTTTTATTTGTTTATTCTAAGATTTTACCGCCCATCAACGCTATTAAGGTCATTTTGAAGATGTTCCTTCGGATTTTTAGGGACTCTTACCCGTGATATCCTGCCATGAATTTGCCGCTGTAGTATAAAAGATACCTCTAAATAAAACAACATTCTGTTCTTTGGGTGCTTGTATGTGAACCAACCAGTCCTCTACAGGGGTACCCTGAAGAACGTTTTCCCCCAGAACTGCTCTTCATTGTGATTACCTTCCTTCTTTGGCATATGTCAAGACTGCAAAGGAGTTAAAAGGCCGTATGATGTAGATTTGTGAAAGCGCACCTCTGCTAAATAATTAAATATTCGAAATAGTTTCAAGAACTCAACCATCAGGAAAACACGCCAATATAATTATGACCCCCTTGAACCCCACTTTTATATAGTTAAACTGGGGTTTAGAGGGGTAAACCTTATTTTTCTTATTTCTGCTCTAATTTATAGATTGTGGGTATTCGTTAGAACATGAGACGGTTCTAACGTGTACCCACAATCTATATTTTGAGCAGAAATAAGAAAAATATCAAAATTTTTCATCTGAAAATTGTTGTTTATAGGCTATAAAATTTACCATGTATTTGAATGGGCATGTTTTCGTAAAGCAGTGATTTTAAATTAAATCTAAATGTAGCCTCCCACTTAACCGAAGAAATGGTCAGAGACCGACTCAAGATAGGACAGGATAGGAACACTTACGAATCTTACTGCCTACTGATAAACCCACAATGCACCTGCATAAAGAAACAAGTTCTAAGAACATGTAAATAAAAAACATGTTTCTAATGAAACATTATATTTTTATCGTGACAATTTCTCCATCATCATCTGAAAAAATAAATATCCGACTTAATTGCGTAAAAGAGACATCATTTATCATTCCACATCATTCCAGGCTAAAAGGGCCTCTATTTGAGTTTTTTTTTTCTCTCTAGTCTGGGTTAGTCTTTTCATCATTGACTTAAGTCTACAGAAAATGCACCACAGAACTGACGATTGTGAAGTGTACACGTTTTTCTGGGTCAGACTAGTTAAACATGACCATCCGCTTCTGAGGCACCCGAAGAAAACCAATGATTGTTTCATATGCGTTACGCAGTTGTAACCTGGTAACGTCTACAGTTTTAACCATCGTGATGTCTACAGAATCTCCGCTAGGTGGCTGCAGATATAAGCCTAAACTACTCAGAAAGAGCATAATTGATTGGCCGATCTTAACATAGCCAATGACTACCTGAGTGTCAAAAGTCACATGATTTCCGCAGCAACAGAAATGAAAGAGACTGAGCCAGGAAACACTCCTTTTGCCAATTGGAACGTTTTTGGTTTCTTCGCTATTTCTTTGCGAAATTTCTATTGTATATCTGGCCGCCCGTGAGCGGACCGGAAATATGCCATCGCAGTGAATACCTCATACGGAAAAATCCGACAAAACGCGTGGTTTTAGATAGTTTGGCTGTACCATGCATACTCTAAAAATAATTTAGCTACAACTTATCCATCTCTTACATATACACCTACCAACTACATGATTGATTAATCAATTGACAAATTAATCGATTGATTGATTGATCGATTTATAGATTGGTTTCATGCACTAGAAATAAGTTTAATAAAGTTAGTGGTGAGAATTTATGAACATGTTTTGATGTGAAAAGAAAAGTTACATATTGGTATCATTTTTTTAGTAAAATATGACAGATTTCTGTGCTGACATGACGTTGAAATTTTTTTGATAGCTGCAGTTAAATGTACTTTTATAAGTTGCCCCATTTTGAGTGGTTATGTGCATTATCGTACCCAGATTTTTTTTTTTTTTTTTTTAAGTTTTGGTTTCAGTAGTTAACTGATACTCATAATTGTATCTATTTACATCAAAACGTTTTTAAGAATAATCATCACTAATTTACATAATATGTACTCCTGTTTTCTGCGATTTTGTGCCAAAATTTGCACCCCTCCCCACAACACACACAAAGACAACCGTATGTACCAGTCTTCAGGGTTGAATGGGTTAAATTATTATGAAGGTAGAATGCTTATTAATAGATCATACGTGTCATCTTATTTAAAATACAGTGTTTGAAAAGAATACTAATGTTAAGATTCTATTCATATTCAATATGTTTCATGAACCGAAAAATATTATCTTTAAGTATTTAAAATACACTAAATTCTGGATTCCCAAACAAATAGATGATAAATCTACGTTCTTCTTTTCTTCACTGCTGCCAGGAAGTACGTACAGTTCCTGTCGTTGAACTGCAATTTGGAAAACAAAGTGGTAAGCCTGAATACGTGAATCTTAAATATTTATATGGTATAACATATACAACGACTGTGGAGCGTCGTTACAATTAACAGCGCAACAGGAAAACTAGTCTGTGTAATGATACCCCTCAGTTTTGTAGGATCTCATACTGTTGGGTTTACGGGGTTTCCTTTTCTAGATTTTTGTTCATAAACATAGATTGTGTGTATTCGTTAGAAACGCCTCATTGAGGCGGTTCTAGTTAGCACACACAATCTACATTGTATCTTTCGACTAGAAATAAAACAAAATAACTGCCAAACACTTTTATCTGATAAATGCTAGTTATTAAGATAGGAGAGACGCGATTTTAGCACACAGGCCTGATATCGTAACGGAGATGACGTGGCAACGCCGTATCACTGCTGGCTCGAAGTTGGCCCGCTGTTTTGTGCCGGCTGGGAAGCTGATGTTTCTATACGTACTTTTATACTTTATTCATAACGCCAGTTTTGATCATGAATACATGATGTTCTGATGCAAGAATTATGGAGACATCGCCATCTAAAAATAGAACAATGATCTTTTTTTTTCCCGGTGTGAAAAGGTGAACATTTTCAAAATTACTGTTCGTCACAGACGTTTGACTCTTTATGTTTGTTTAGTTTTCACTCAAGTTAAATACTCTAAAATATGAAAACTTCCGTTATTCAACTGGCGTTTTGAATATTTGAAGCTCAGTCTGTTAGATTAAATGATCCAACAAATGATAAAATCTAAAATAAGACCTGTCAGATCATCATACATATCCGCCCAGTATAGCAAGAAAAATGTATAGCAAAAGGTAAGGTTTGTATTTATTGTGATTACTGAAGGATAGTTTTCCTTATTTCTACATAAAAACCTATGTTGTGGGTATTCATTAGAACCGCCTCGTCGAGGCGGTTCTAACGAATACCCACAACATAGGTTTTAATGGAATTTATTGAGAAAAAAAAACTTTTATTTAAACCAATCAAATCGCTCGAAATGTATATAATGATGGAGAAGTGGAATTATTAAATTAAAACTCTATATTCTTCGCTAAACTGGAATTTCAAGTAATTAAAAAACATATAAACATGCACATGCATATGTTTAAACGCGCCATTTTAAAGCTTGAGGTATCATTTTAAGTTTACAAAGTCCACGTTCGGCGGAGAAGCCAAAAAGGTAGAAACGACAAATAAAAATGTCTGGAGAAATAAGGAAAGCTACCATTCAATTATCGCAATATACGCACCTTGTCTATTGCTAGGAATTATTACACACATCGAAAATTCTGATCAGAGGGCGGCTAAGCGCAGGTTGATCGGATTCTTCACTGGGTGCACATCCTCGAAGACCCCTTTGTTGGCGCAGCCCATTTATAAAGGTTATCAATGGTGAGAAATACGCGTTGTATTTTTCTTCTTCTTCTTCTTCGTTTTTTTAAATTTGGGGATTTTCTACCCTTTCAGAATTTTGTCACTTATATGTATCTGCGGCGTCTGTTCTGGACCTGCACTGTTTGCCATGGTACCCGTTCTGGGGTTTCCGGTTTTGTTTG